>JBBYHO010339860.1:0-28797 GCA_038382025.1 Adansonia gregorii | reverse complement strand
TCAGAAAGACCAACTCAACCATTACCTACACATCAATACCATACTAGACTTAAAACAAGAAGAACGGCTGAAGATCACTTGGCAAGATTAGAGAGATTAGAAAAAAAGTCATGACAAGCTCAGAAAGCCATGCTTAAAAGGCAAAAAAGCTACAAGCTCAGATCACGAGGATGATGGAGTTGTTATTAGCAAGGAAACCTGTTCATCAACAACTAGAGATAAATATCGATACTTTTATTGGAGATCTGGGGGGTACTAGTTGAGGAACAAATAACTAACACTCAGAATGCATAACCAAACAATTCCAACATTTGTAACAAAATGTCCCAGCTACTAACCCATCAATCATCATCATTAATCTTGATACCCTTTCACAAGGGGTAGGTGCAATAACTATAGTCGTTCAAGAAAAATCAACAGGCCTTAGCATCGATGAAGAGGAAAAGCGTAAACAGAAGGGTAAAGAGCCAACAGCAGATATAAAAAAAGAGAAACTACAGCTTCTTGAGAGGAGGCTCAAGGCCATTGAAAGGGCCAAATCATATAGCAATGTAGATGTCGAGGACCTCAATTTAGTACCAGATTTAGTCTTCCTACCAAAATTTAAAATGCCCGAGTTTGAAAAGTGTAAAGGCATTATTTCTCTTCAAGCACACATTAAAATGTTCATCAGGAAAATGGCAGGTTACACCTAGAACAATAAGCTTTTGATTCACTATTTTTAAAAAAGTTTGTTTAGATCTGCACTAAGATGGTACAATGATTTGAATTATATTCAAATTCAATACTGGACTGATTTAGCTAATGCATTTCTCTAACAATATAAACATATGGCTGAATAGGTGCCTGATAGACTAACTCTTCAGAATATAGAGAAGAAGTCTAACAATTTTTTTTAAGGATATGCATAAAGATAGAGAGACATGGCTTTTCGGTTTAACCTCCCTTGACTGAAAATGAAACCTCGATACTATTCATGAGCATTTTGCATTTCCTGTATTATGACAAATTGGTTGAGAAAGCAACTAAGAATTTTGCTGATCTTGTTATTTTGGGAGAGATGATTGAAACAACTATTAAGGCTGGTAAAACCATGACTGGGGAGTCTTCCACTAGAAAAAAACCAGGGATAAGAAAGAAGAAAGAAAAACTCGATCTGTTAACTACGTCAGTCAATCGTACTATCAGGAACCTCGTCCGCATTACCAAATCCAAAGACAGCAAACCCATAATACCAACTCTCTTAACATACCCAGAGCTCCTCTTTTAATATGACCTTAGACCACCGCTTTGAGCCCCTATCCATAAAAGCAACCAAGACCCAATGTTAATCCACCAGCCTAAAGAGCCAACCCACCTAGACCTCGTTATGAACCCCTTCCTTACTCTTATAAGGAAATGTTTGATAAGCTTTTTGAGGCACGGTTAATGGCTCTAATATTTTCTAAACCATATGGAGGAAATTACCCTAGTTGGCATGACCTAAATCAGCACTGTGAGTATCATGCAATATCATATCACTTGATCAAAAAATGTACGGCCTTTAAGCAAAATGTTCAAAGTCTTCTTGAGAGGGGTGTCTTTTGAATTCATAATGGCTTAGCACCTAATGTGGCAGCAAATATTTTACCAGATCATACTGAACCTAGCATTAATGCTCTGATTATTAAAGAAGAAGATCGAAAGAAATCAAAAGTCTAAGAAGTTAGGACTTTTATGGAAAAAATATGGGCAATCCTAACTGAAGGAGGGATCTTTAGTCAAGATCATGGAAGTAGCAAAGGTTAATCTAGTCCTAGTACTAACTTCTGTAAATTTTACAAAATGTCAGGGCACACTTTGCAAAATTGCATAGAGTTTTTGGGCATAATCTAAATAATGATCGACAATGGTGAATTTGGGTACTTTAAAGAAGTTGGATTAGATGAAGAAATATCAATCAACATGGCTGGTGAAGGATCATCGCAGTTACCTTACGATGTTAGTTGCCTTCTTATCATTCATCGCAATTAACCAAAGATCATACTGCCTAAGATTGGAGTTAATCCTAGACTCATTATCAGAGCACCAATTCCATTCCTGTATCAGAATAACAAACAAGTACCATAGAAGTATGATGATGGAATAACAACTTCAGAGGTTGTTACAAGCTAACTGGATGCTATCACATAACTAGGGTAAGCTATGCGACAAGGAATAATTGCATTTATGGCCCAAAAACCAGTAAAACTAGTGCAAAAACTAAGTTAAAAGGATAAGTATCTAGAAAAGCAATAGTTACTAAAGATAACCTAATAAAAGTACAAGAATTAGTTAAGGAAAAAGAGGTTGCTGAATTTTGTAAGTTTATTAAACATAGTAAATATAGTATAGTAGAACAGTTAAAGCAGCAACCAGTAAAGATTTCTATGTTAACCCTACTACTCAGCTCAGAAGCGCATCGAAATGCTTTATTAAAAGTGCTCAACCAAGCTTATATTCTTTAAGACATTTCCATAAATAAGCTGGATCACCTAGTAAATAACATTGTTACTAACAATTTTATTTCATTTAGTGACAATGAAATCTCATCCTGGGGCAGCACTTCAAAAAAGGCTTTTCATATCACAACTTATTATAAAGGGACCATTCTGCCCAAAGTCCTTATTGATAATGGATCAGCTTTAAATGTAATGATGTTGATCACATTGTCTCACTTGCTAGTTGATGTCAGTTAGATCAAGTACAGCCATACAACTGTTAAGGCATTCAATGGAACTAAGAGAGAAATGAAAGAAACTATTTTGATCATTTTGGATATTGTCCTGAGCTTATTTGAAATCGAATTTCATGTAATGGACATTGTCCCAGCATACAACTATTTGTTAGGATGACCATGGATTTATTTTGCCAGGGTCATCCCATCATCTCTGCACTAAAAAGTTAAATTCATAATTGACAAGAAGTTGATTAGCCTAAAAGAGAAGGAAAACATTATGACCATGACTACTACTAAAGCTTCTTACGTTGAAGCAGATACTAAAATTAAATAATGCTCTTTTAGGTCCTTTGAAATTATCAACACTACTTTTGTTGTGGAAGGGTTTATAATCCCAAACTTTTAAATAGCACCTGTATAGGTCTAAAGGTTATAGTCGGGAAATAAGTTCAAGCTATAAGTGGACTTAGGAAACATTTGCAAGGGATTAGCCAATCTATTAATGTCATTAGCAAGAAAGATAAGCAAGCACTAGGTTTCAACCAGAGTGAAGTCAAACAAAGAAATTTGAAAACAGATCTCGAGGGAAAAAGCTAGTCAAAACCTTCAATCAACAGTCAAAGCTAGAAATCAACCCTTTACCCCTTATTGAATAAAGTTTTTCACTATGGAGAGGTTGTTAATCTAGAAACTAAAGAAAAAGAACCCAATGGAGTTGTTATGGTGGTTAATGAGGCTTTTGAAAAGTGTCGATGGCCATCATTGGATAAGACAGCAAAGGTCCAAATGATGATCATGGGATCCATCCTTGCCATTTTGGATACGTCTTGAAAAATTAGACTTATATTAAGAGAACTGTAGTGCTTAGGTTAGTTTCAAAGTAATCTTGGGAACTCATTTTGTCATCTAAGAATCTTTCTTTGAAAACTTGAAATGTTAAATTATTATTTACAAAAATAAGATGCATGTGACCTTTTTGTTTATGTCTAATTTCTTTTAAACAAATATTTCTTTCCTTTATTACATACATTTATGCAAATCATGTTATACATTTGTTTGCCCATTCTTTTTTGTTTACCCTTATAGATTTCCCGCTCAAGGAAAAGTGGATGGTCCCAAACATGATTCAGAGGTTGAATTTGAACAGACTATTTACTTGAATGAGGTCAATTTTGAAAAAGATGTTGATGATCATACTTTGCCACCTAATCTACTAAAAATAATCGAGCGAGAGGATGAAGGAATAATGCCTTATGAAGAATCCATAAAGGTGATAAATTTAGGGGATGATGAGGATGATAGAAAATAAGTCAAGATAAGGACTGCCCTAATGCCCATCATAAGGAAGAATTAATAAGTTTGCTCTAGGAATTTTGAGATGTTTTTGCATGGTCCTACCAAGATATCCTAGGGTTGGATATGGAAATCATAGTCCATAAATTACCTCTAAAATAAGAATTCAAACCGATTCAGCAAAAGTTGAAAAAAATGAAACCAAAAATGCTTTTAAAGATAAAAAAAGAGGTAAGGAAATAGTTTGAGGCTAGATTTATCGAAATGGAAAAATACCCAGAATGGTTTGCAAATATTATCCTAATTCCCAAAAAGGTTGGCAGAGTTAGAATGTGTGTAGACTATCAGGACCTAAATCAAGCAAGTCCGAAGAATAATTTTTTCTTCCCAATATAGACACTTTGGTTGATAATACTATGAAGAATTGTCTGTTTTCTTTCATGGATGGATTTTCAGGGTATAACAAAAAAAAGTGGCACCAGAAGACATGAAAAAGACAACCTCTGTCATAATATGGAGAACTTTCTACTATAAGATGATGACATTTAGACTGAAAAATGCTGGGGTAACTTATCAGAGGGTAATGGTCACTCTATTCCATGATATGATGCACAAAGAGATAGAAGTACATGTCGATCATATGATTGCCAAGTCACCTCAAGAGGAAGGACAGGTTGCAGATTTACAAAAGCTGTTTAAAAGACTGAAAAAGTACCCATTAAAGCTAAATTCAATAAAATGCACTTTTAATGCAAGGTCAGGAAAGTTATTAGGGTTCATTGTGATCGAAAAAGGGATTGAAGTTATCCAAATAAGATTAAAGCCATCCAAGAATTACCATCCCTACGTACTTAAAAAAGAGGCATGAAGTTTCTTGGAGAGGTTGAATTACATTGCCAGATTCATATCCCAACTCACTAATAAATACGACTTAATATTTCAACTTTTGCGAAAACAAAACCCTAGTGAATGGAATAAAGAATGCGAGGAAGCATTCAAAAAAGTTAAGCATTATCTCCGTAATCTGCTAGTATTAGTGCCACATATATCGGGACTACCCTTGATCTTGTACTTATCAGCGTCTAAAAGGTCTAAGGTGTATAGGTTATGTGTTGGGATAGCAAGATGCGATAGAAAAGAAGGAGTAGGTTATTTATTTCCTCAACAAGAAATTTCTTGACTACAAGGTAAATTATTCTCAAATAAAAAAAATGGTGTGTCCTAGTTTACGCTACAAAAAAGCTTCAACAATACATGTATCATACCACCTGGCTGATCACCAAAATGGACCTGATCAAATATCTATTCAAAGATGATTTTGTTAGGAAGGATAGCTAGATGGCAAATTTTGCTATTGCAATATGATATGGTTTATGTGAGCCAGAAGGCAATTAAAGGGAGCATTATCAATGAATTCCTAGCAAGCTGAGCACTTGATGATTATTAGCCATTAAATTTTGACCTTCCTGATAAGGATTTAATGAATATGTCAGTGGAAGAAGAAAGAGAGTCATTGAGAGAGTTAACATGGAAAATGTATTTCGATAGAGCATCAAATGCTTTAGGCCATGGAATTAGGGCAATTTTAATATCTCCAAAAGGAGACTATTACCCTTTTACTACTCGATTGGACTTTGATTGTACAAACAATGTAGCAAAATATGAAGCATGTGTTATAGGACTTAAGGCAGTTGTAGAGAGAACATTTAATTATTGAAAGTATACAGGGACTCGGCCTTAGTGATTTATCAATTGCGCAAAGAATAGGAAACTTGAGATTCGAGGATGCAACAATATAGAAAGCTAATTATAGAATTGCTTAAAGAGTTCGAGGAGGTAGAATTTATTCATCTAACTCGAGACAATAATCAAATGGCAGATGTTTTAGTCATATTGGCTTTTATGTTTAAGGTGAATAAAGGGCAAGAGGTAACACCAATTCAGATGAGCATATACAAGTCTCTCGCATATTGTTGCAATGTTAAAATGGAAGCTGATAGTCTCTCATGGTATCACGACATCAAATAATATCTTAAGGATCAAGCATACCTAGATAATGCCTCTGAGACCGATAACAGAACTTTAAGGAGGTTGGCTATGAATTTTGTTTTAGATGGAGAGATTCTTTACAAGAAGAGTCATGATCAAGTGTTACTAAGGTGTGTTAATGCTTCCAAAGCACAGAAGATATTAGAAGAAGTGCATGAGGGGATTTGCGGTATTCATGCAAATAAACATAAAATGACAAAGCAAATCATGAGATTGGGTTATTTCTGGATGGCCATGGAAGGTGATTGTATTAAATATGCCCGAAAGTGTCATAAATGCTAAGTCTATGCTGACAAGATCCATGTACCACCATCACCATTGCATGTCATAACCAAACCATGGCCTTTCTCCATATGGGGCATGGATATTATCAGGCCATTTACCCCTGTAGCCTCGAACTATCCTGGTGGCTATTGATTACTTCACCAAATAGGTTAAAATAGCCTCATATACAAATGTGACATGGTCGGTAATGATAAAATTTTTAAGAACTAACACATTTTTCGATTTGAGATCCCTGAAAAAATTATAACGAATAACACCTCCAATTTGAATAATAAATTAATGATAGAGGTGTGTACCCAGCTCAAAATTTTTTATCACAATTCAATGACATACCATCCAAAGATGAACAGAGCTGTAAAGGTAGCTAATAAAAAATATTAAAAAAACCATAGGGAAGATGGTAGAGATCTACAAAGATTGGCATGAAAAGCTCCCCTTTGCCCTTTTGGCTTATAGAACTTCAGTTCGAACTTCAACTAGGGCAACGCCTTATTCGTTAGTCTATGGTATAGAGGTTGTCTTACCAATTGAAATAGAGATCCTTTCACTCTAAGTTTTTATGGAAACCAAGTTAGAAAAAGCTAAATAGGTTCCAGATCATTATAAGTAACTGAAATTCATTGAAGAAAAAGGTTACAAGCTATTCAACATGGGCAGACATGCCAAAAAAGAATGATGAGGGCATGTTATAATAAAATTCATCCCAAAAAATTCCACGAGGGAGAACTGGTACTAAGAAGAATCTTATCAGGAAAAAAAGATTCTTGAGGTAAATAGGCACCCTATTGGGAAGGGCCTTATGTTATCCGAAAGACATTTTTAGGAGGACCAATGATATTGGCAGAGATGGATGGAGGAATTCTACCAAACCTCATTAATTCGAATAATGTAAAAAGATATTATGTTAAAAAAAAGAAAAATAGATGAAAACCTGAAAAGGCATCCATTTCTTTAAAAAAAATCGAAATGAAAAAAATAAAACAAAAGAAAAATGGATGAAAACCTAAAAGGCATCCGATTTTTTAAAAAAGTAAAAAGAGTATCTGACCAAAGGTGGTGTAAAGGGGAAACTTTAAGCTGTAGGCTCGAAGCGATAGCCTAAGCATTTAAAAGGAATAGACAAAGCATAATTTGCCAAAAGACTAAGTTTGAAAAAGGCATAGTATGATCAGAGGCATCTTCAAGAGATGGATCTTCAGGAAAGTAAACTTTATGTTTAAAAGAAATCTTAAAAAAAATGAATGAATGGGAGATCTTGCTTATTTAAGTAATATCCAAAATCTCTTTTGTATTTTATCACCATTGTGTATCCTCTTTCTTATTACAATGCAAATCTTTTAGACCATGCTAACATTTATGCTAGATGATAATTAATGTTTTGAACAAATAGAATTAAGGAAAAGATGATAAATTGATTTCTCTGCATTATTTTGAATAAGATCAAAACATTGCAAGGATCTCAGTCAATGATCCAAAGTCTTTCGAATATTCTAAGAAGAATTAAGGTGGATGGACTATATATTTCTTATCATGCTCTTCTTCTTCAGCCTATATAAATTTGTTTTGGCTATTGATGGAAATTTTAAAAGCCACATATTCCTCATCATGCTCTTTCCCTTTAGCCTGCAACAGTTTGTTCATTTTCTTTAATTTCTAGATTATATTGGTGCATCACCTAGTTTAACTTTTTCAGAATAAGTGTATCATGTCTATAATGACCTCTAAAGAAGCCTTCAAATTCTAATTCAAGCATTGGCTCCTTTTGCCAAAAAAAGAGTTCTTTAATGGTTTTTGAAAATGTTTTTAATCTTCAAGCAAAAGTATGGCTCCATTCCATCAAGTGAAGGAGAAATATCTATCATATTTTCTCTAAAATAGGCTGGATCAAACATTGATAAAGAAAATTAAATCATAAAAACTCATCATATGCATTCCTTACGCATTTGAATTCACATTTGATAATTTAGAGATCTTAAGTTGAAAAGAGCCTCTAGGTATGCCAATGTTTCATAAATGAAAAGTAAACCTTGCATTCCTTTAAGCAATCCAAATATGAAGCATTTTTACCATTTGACTATATTGGTTTCAGCTTGGTTAACTCTTTCAATCAAGGTTACATTTTGGTCAATCGTTTAGGCCTAGTTCATTATCTGATCGTCCTCATTTGACTATATCGATTTCACCCTAGTCAATCTTTTCAACTTAAGATTATATTCTATTTATTCTTCATCTGACTATATCGGTGCTGTCTTGGTCATTCTTTCATATGCAAGATTATATCCTGTCACCCTTATTTGACTTGTCAACTTTGTCCTGGTCAAACATTGCCTATGTTGATTTGTCGGTTTCATCCCAATCAACTCTTACCTAAGTTGACTTGTCGACTTTATCTCGATCAAATCTTACCTATGTTGATTTACCGATTTCATCCCAATCAACTCTTACCTAAGTGAACTTGTTGGCTTCATCCTGATCAAACCTTACCTATGTTGATTTATTGATTTCATCCCAATCAACATTTACCTAAATTGACCTATCGACTTCATCCCACTCAACTTTTTTCATTTGTTGGCTTATTGGTCTTATACCTGTTAACCCTTTTCATTTGTTGACTTATTAGTTTTGTCCCAGTCAACTTTTTATTTTTGTTAACTTATAGATTTTATCTTAGTCAACCATATTTTCATTAACCTGTAGGTTTTCCCTCCATCAACCTCTTGCCTCTATTGACTTGTATGGTTTTATCCCAATTAGCTCTTTTTGTTTGTTGACCAGCATGGTTTTGTCTAACTAAGCTACCCCTGACATAAGTCTCGCCCTAGTCGCTGTTTAATTTAAGAATGCTCCTTAGGGCTAAATAACTTTTATTTCAGTCTTGAGTTTAGCTTTCAAAGCTTAATGACCCGAATGAAATCATGTCTATTTGGTCTTTACCTTATTTTTTATTCTCAACAATGGTCAAAGAGAGGCAGCTGTAGACACCTAATTTCATCCTGGTCTCATTTCCAATAATCTTGAATATCTGAGATTAAGAACTTAATGACCATCCTTATTGAGACTGATGTTTTTCAAATGAACAAGATATGTTCAAGACATTTTAGTCATAATTTAAATAATCGCAAGTTAACATGATAAAAAAGTCATATTCTGATCATTAATTTCGAATATATATGACGAATATTTAAGAGAAAAAAAATTACTTTTATCTTTTCTTGTCAAATTTTGAAAATTTGTTTATGTGAAAGACATCATGATCAAATTTTTCATTTTTAAAAATTTTTAAAGATTTTCTCATTAAACTTGGAAGTTGACTGTCATATAATTATACCTATACCAGTATAGTATTTATGCCAATACATACTCCGAAAAATCAGAATTATTTAAGAAAAATTTCATATTGGCATTTTATCCCATAAGGAGATAGGTTGTCCATTTTTGTGACTAATTTTCAATTTTTCATAGTATTACGAGTTTTATGCCATTTTATAAATTAATATTTTGAGTAAAATGTTTTATTTAATTCATTTTATATAATTTTTAAAGTATTTTTTAAAAGTTTCTCCATTCTAGAATACGATCTTGCCATTATTTGTAAAATTTTTGGTGTAATTTTTTTGAGTTTTGAATTTTAAAATTATTTAAATATTCAAATTCAACTAATATTAAATCATTTCTTGAAATTTATTTATTTGTTATGAATTTTGCATTCTCTTCCCATTTCTAAAATACAGAGTTTTCTACTCTAAAATTTTTTGGGAAGACTTTTCGTAGTTTATAATTTTTAAAATTCTTCAAATATTATTATCTAATTCATATTAAATCAGTTTTGAAAAATTTAATTTTTTTATGAGTTTTAGAATTTGTTGTTGTTACAAAGATACAGGTTTTATACTCCGTAAATTTTTTCGATGAGATTTTTTTTGAGTTTATAATTTTTAAAATTCTTTAAATATTATTTTTTAAATAATATTAAATCAGTTTTAAAAAATTCATTTATTTTAAGAGTTTTGTATTTTCTTTCATAATTTTTCTACTTTCAAAATACGAAGTTTTCTACTCACAAAATTTTTAGTAGGATTTTTCGGAGTTCATAATTCTCAAAAATCTTTAAATATTATTATTTAATCACTATCAAATCAGTTTTTTAAAAAATTCATTTTAATCTATGAGTATTACATTTGTTTTTTTAAATTTTCCTCATTTCCAAGATATAAAATTTTTTTATTCCATCAATTTTTTGGGGCTTTTTCTAAGTTTATAATTTTTAAAATTCATCAAATAATTTCTATTAAAGTCATTTTAAGTCGGCTTTTGAAAATTTAATTAATTGGTTGAATTTTGAAATTTATATATACATATATATTAATTTTTATGCAAAAGGAATTTTCTTGTATAATTTTATGAATTTTGAAGTTCCAATCTGTTTTTTTTCATTATCTCATTTCCAAATTTTGTTTATGATTATTAATTTTTTTCATTTATATTTTATTATCATTATTTTAATTTTGTTTTAATTATTGGTTGTTTTCGACTAGTTTCATGGAAACTAGTCTAATTGATAACTAACATTTCCTTAACCAATTTAGTTACCAATTAGTGATGTTATCAATCCAATCATGATAATATATTTGTGAATGACCACTAATTGCAAATCTAATTAATGCATCTTAACTTTTGATGCAAATTAATGAATAAAATAAAAATTAAAAGAAAATAAACAAATTAAAAGAAAAGAAAAAGAAAGCTTTCAGCCAAGGGTTCTTCTTGACCCCTTGGCATTCCTCCCTCATATAAATAGAGGGAAGATTTTGTTGTAAAAAAAAAAATTTGGGTTGGCTAAAAAAAAAGAGAAAAAAGAAAAGACCACTTTAAAATTTTTAGTTTTCTATGCTTTGTTAAAGTAAGCTTCATTCTTTTTTTTTTCCTTCATTTTTCTTCCTTTTCCATCTTATTTAGGATTTAAAACCATATTAAGGCTCATGGATTTCCATCCATGTTGAAAGGCTAAATATGGTGATTTTATTTTTTTTATTTCTTTTCATGAATTTTTCTAGCAAATTTTTTTATAAAATGGTATTTTTATTTTTGTGAATCTAATTTTGTTGTGATTATATTTAAATTTGAGTTATTTATTTGGTGTTAGTTTGATGATTAGTATTTTGATTGATTTTGTCTTTTATGTTTTTTTGTAATTTTATGTTTATTTAAGCTTAATAATGGCAATTTATATTATTTTCATGATTTCTTTTGTCAAATCATGCATAAATCCCATGCTTTTTCACCTTGGCTGAATGTGTTTGGGTTTGATAATGATGATTTTGTGCTTATTTTCTTTTAATTTTAGGGTTTTTAGGCTATTTAGTAATATTTGTAAACTTAGGGACTAAATTGCAACATTCATGAGAATTTTTAGGCCATTTATGGCTTGGCCAAGAGCCTTATAGACCTTAAGAAATTTGATTTATGTGTTTGCAAACATGATTTAGGCATTTTTATCATTTTAGGGGGTCATTTTGCAATTTTAGGAAATTTGAGGACTAAGTTGCAAAAAAATGAAAAATTATGCTTTATGGCTAAAAGTGTTTGGCCAAACCTTTGTACACATTTTTGCCATGTTTATTTGGTGATTATTTGCTTGTTTGATGATTTTTAATGATTTTTTGTGGTACTTTACCATATAGGGGTCAAAATATAATTTTACAAAGTTTAAGGGTTACTTTATAAAAAGTAAAAAAAATTGGGCAAGGTATTTGGCCGAATCTTTATTGATATATTGGCTGCATTTTCATGCATTATTTCATATGAGTTTTATAATTTTTAGGTTATTTTATTATATAGGGACTAAAATAAAATTTTAGAGAAGTGTAAGGACTAAATAGCAAATTTTCATATTTAGAGTGCAAAATGTATATTCCATGGCCTTCCATAGGGATATAGAAATTTTCAAAACTTTTCTTATTTGTTCGGTCCTCCTAATGATACGACATGTAATTTTCAAAAATTTAGGGGCTTGATTGTAAATTTGCATTTCAAGTCAAACTTAAACTTGTAAATTTTTCATTTAGACTAAATTCATCTACTTTTCATCATTTTAGTGTCCATTAAGGTATGGGATACTTTCACATCGAAGGTATACCCTAGGGGCATTTTTGTAAGTTTTCTAAAATCGAATCCTAGATAGTAACCGGGATGCTTTTATGCCAAAGGTGCATATTTAGGATAGGTTCATTCAGCTCTCATCGTTTAGTATCCTTTAGGGATACTGAGACACTTTTATATCGAAGGCATACCCCTAGGGCATTTTAATAATTTTTCCTTACTTGGAAGCTTTTATGTCAAAGGTGAATGTTTAGGATTCATTTAGCCTTCTAAGGTCATTTTAGTGTCCAGTAGGGATACCGAGACACTTTCATGTCGAAGGTATGCCACTAAAGCATTTTCATAATTTTTTCTTATCGAGATGCTTTTATGTCAAAGGTGAATATTTAGGATTCATTTAGCCTTCTAAGGCCATTTTAGTGTCCATTAAGGGTACCGGGATACTTTCATGTCAAAGGTATACCTAGGGGCATTTTTGTAATGTTTCTCACCAGGGTGCTTTTATGCCAAAGGTGAATGTTTAGGATTCATTCAACCCTCCAAGGTCATTTTAGTGTCCATTAAGGGCACCAAGATGCTTTCACATCGAAGGTATACCCTAGATGGCATTTTCATAATTTTCTCCATCAGGATATTTTTACGTCAAAGGTGAATGTTTAGGATTCATTTAGCCTTTTGAGGTCATTTGGTGTCCATTAAGGGTATCGAGAAACTTTCATGTCGAAAGTATACCCTAAGGGTATTTTGGTAATTTTGCTAGAACCAAGTCCTATGTGATTACAAAGGATACTTTCATTTCTAAAGAACACATTAGGAATAGGCTCATTATTTTATATTGTTATTAAGCTTTAGGAAGTTTTATGATATTTTCAATAAAATATAAATTTTTTCTTAGAAAATTGAAGCAATGTCTCCAAGTTAAAATAATACGGAGAATTTCTCCCAAAAGACGAGAGAGGTTCTATAGATTATTTTAATATTGAGATATCTTTTCGAAATAGCAGTCGAGATTTTATAAATTAAAAAAAAATAAAACCTTTCACATTCCTCTAGCCCTCCACCAGGGTGCAAAAGATATTTTATATTTCAGAACCTTTTGTGTTCCTCTGGTTTTTCATTGCAAAACAAAGAAGAATGATAAAAAGCTTTCGTGTTCCATTGGTCTACCGATGGACTATGTAAAAGATTTTGACTTTTAAAATTCTAAAAACTCAATCATCCTATCACGAAATAATAATAAATTTGCTTTATAAATCATTAGTTTGGGATTTATAGTTAAATGCCACGTGTTAAAACTGAATAAAAATTAAAATTCAAGTTAACACGTAATTAATAAGGTAACGATTTTCAAGCATCACGAGAGGGTCGATCCTTACTTATAATTGTAACCACTCTCAGACCCTTTTTATATGATCTCTGGTTTGATCACGAGCCTCGGAGTTAGTAATTTAGGGTTTCATAACCCTCGAAACATAAACTCCGATAGGTGACCAATCTCACCTAGCCCAAATAGATTAGTGGTGACTCCAAACAAATAGTTATTTTATAATGACTATTTAAGGTTAAGTCAAGTGAGCGATTCATCTCGACCACCCGGTTCCCAAAATAAGAAAATATCGATAATGATATGGCCTATAAAAATAAGAGAATATAATATAGTGATAAATTTAACAAATATAGAGCGAAGGCCATTTAAGTCAAGCTTGGTTAGGATTCGTATCTGGGCTACGTTGTGACAAGGTGGAAATACTTTTTGAATGCATACTAGTAGCAAGAACATGGGAATTACTGCAAAGATCTTGGAAAAATCACCATAGACTCATCTAAACTTGAAAAATCACAAATAATACACTATTAGAAATGTGATTTGAGTATTTTAACGGAAAAATATTTAGAAATTCAAGAAAATCCTTGGTGGGTCGAAAATGGGACATCATTGGTGCTAATCATCGAATTCGGGGGCTTTAAACAGCATACAATTAAAAAATTCATAACTCTTTCATCTAAACTTGAAAAATAATGTACCATAGCTCCTTGGAAAGCTAACTTAAATTTCTTTGAAGGAAAAATCCTTAAAAATTTCTAGAAAATTTTTTGGTACATGAAAACAATTTTTTTGATCCCATCTATTGCTGCTAGCAGTTAAAAACATGGGAACAGAACTTTTGGTTGCATAAGTGCAAATTATGATTCGGACATTTCAATGTCCAATCATGGGGTTCACAATAGAATGTTAGTGATTCCATACCAAGTCCAAGGGTTTATGGTAGTGGGATGATACATTAACTATGTAATAAGTGAGCTAAAGATTTCAAAATGACCATTAAGCATTTGAATGCTTTTTAGCCTTAGCCATAGCCCTTCCCTTATGGGGGTCCTAACATTCTAAATGAATTTGACACACTAGACTTAAATAATAAATCTTATTTTTTGGTATTGGGAGGAGACTTAACCCTAAATGGTCATTATAAAATGACCAAATAACTCGAAGTTGCCATTAATCTGTTTTGGCTAGGAGATTGGTCACCTACTAAAGTTTATCTTTTGAAGGTTACGAAACCCTTGTAAACAAACTCCAAAATCTGTATATTAACCAAAATTCATATGGAAATAGTTTGAGAGTTGACTACGCGTAGAGTAAGACATCTCCCCTCGGTGACACCTGTAAAATGTTTTCTATTAATCATGTGTTATCCTAAATCTCAATTAAAATTGATTTTAATTTTTGATACTTAAATTATTTTTCAATTCCAAGTAAATTGGGCTTCCTTTAATTTTTTATTTCAAAATATTTTTCGCACCCTTCCAAAAAAACCTAAAGGATTAAGAAAGTTTTTTTCCTCAAGAAAATCAAATATTCCATTTACTTGTTTAAGGAGGAGGATATTCCTTTGCAAAAAATAATCGAGAAGGTGACTTCCATTGACTAGAAGCACACCTATGGACTATTTTAACTCAGGGATATTGCCTCAAATTAGATTTAAAAGTCGTATTATAGTTGAAAATATCATACTAAATTTTTAGCATGATAGCACTTAAAAAACTCTAAAGGACATGCATCAAGACGAAAATTCTCACACGATCCTAAAGTGATAGAAATCTCTAAAATGACCCCAGATTATGCCAACTATAATGTATAGAAAATGCTAGATGGTCCTCAGGGTATGAAAATAATCTATATGGCCCTAAAATACAAGGAAATTGCTAATGATCCCTAATATGCATGAAAAAGCCTAAATGACCTTAAAATGAATAGAAATGTTAGATATGGTGCTAAAACGCATAAGATTACATTATAGTCCCTAACTCATAAAAAGTAACTAAAATGGCCTCAAAATGCATGAAATTACATAACAGACCCTAAAACATAAAAAATGTCTAAAATGGCACAAAAATGAATGCAATTGCATAAAAATCCCTAAAATGGCAAATTACTTTAATGACCCTGCAATGTATGAAATTACATAATAATTCCTAATTCATGGAAAATTACTAGAATGGTGTTAAAATGCATGAAATTACATAATAATCTCCATGTCTTGGAAAATGATAAAAATTGTCCTAAAATACAAGAAATGGAATAATAGATCCTAAAACATGGCAAATCATTAGAATAACCTTAAAATAAATGAAGTTGCATAAATAGTCCTAAAATATAGATAATTACTAGAACGACTCTAATGGTCCCAAATCATGAAAATTTGCTAAAATGACATTAAAGTCCATGAATGTAATGAGTAAGAGTTTCTAGATTATGGAGAATGATTTCAATATCTTTAAAAAGCATGAAATGACCTAATAATTTCTAAATCATAAGAAATGACTTAAATGTACCTAATTACAAGAAATGACATAACAACCTTTGATATGCATGAAAAATAGTCATTTAAGTTTTCTAACATCACAAATACACCTATAAACATGTTTTCCTCAACAAACATGCACATATGGCATGAACATAAATGGATTTATCGTTTTGCACATAGATGTCATCATTTTAGACACCCTATTTTGTCCAGGCTAATATTCGGAGCATTAAAAGCCATTGTCCAAGGCACCATTGAAGTCATTCACACAAGCTCGTCTCCGATTCTCATCATTCATAGCTAAGATAAGGTCGTAACTTATTCAATTTAAGACCAAGCCCCATAAAAATATGTTTTCGATAAAATAGAGCCAATATGCATATTTAATTTGTTTATTTGGGCCTACTTTATTTAATTATATTATGTCATAAATTATTTAGTTTAAGCCCAAGCATTATTAAAAGTATATATTAGATGAAATAGGGTTCATGTGTATATTTAATTAGTTTATTTGGGCCCATTTTATTTAATTATAATGAGTCATAAAATATTTAATTTAAGACCAAGTCTCATAAAAAATATACATTAAGTAAAATAAAGACTAAGTGCATATTTAATTATTTTATTTGGGCCTATTTTATTTAATTGTATTGGGTCATCTTCTAAAACATTTTAAAATTCTTGATGGGACTTATTAAAATTATTTTGATTCAATATGTTCATTATTTGAATTAATTTTGGGCCTTTTGGGTTTAGGTTAATGATTTTTTTAAGGACCCAATTAGCTTGATGGTGGAGTATTTCATGGCGAAAAGTGATATTCTAAAGATATTTTGGAACTTTGGTGGTAGTTGGTACTCAAGTATTAGTACTTGGACCAATTAAAAATTAGAAGCACACTTTAGTACACCATAACTCATCATTTTTAATAACCAAAAGATAAAAGTGCCCTTTTTACCGTAGAATGGTGCTAGCCTAATGGTTTCCTATAAAGATAAAAGGTTGGCTTTCATAAAAAAAAAAAAAAAAGAAAAACACTCTATCCAATTTTTCCTTGTTTAGCTGCCAGCCCTAAAAAAATTTTCAACAACAAAAAAAATTCATAGCAACTAAAAAAAGAGAAAGAGAAGGGAAAGTCGAAAATAGGCAAAACATGAGCACGGAGGCACCATATTGACAAGGAGATTAAGCAAGTCTTCACTATTTGTTTTGCATCTTTTGCTATTCTCATTTTCGTTTTTTCATGTTATTTTAACAAGCCCTCTGAATGATAACCATGGACCTTGTAGTATTCATGCATTTCTCTGAGCTTATTTGATGTGGTTATGTGTTTAATAAATTGTTATGATATTTTTGGCTAAAATCATGTTTCCTGTCCCATTTCCATTTAGCCAACTTGTATTTTTGCCTTTATATTTTTGCTTCATCTCAACATATTGATTTGTGATGCTTAATACCTATTGTTACATGGCCAAATGTTGCTTAGGTCATTACTTGTGTTTTGGTCACTATTGCTTGTTAAAATGCCATATTATGTGTGCCTAACTATGCCTTCAATGTTTGGTATCATGGTTATTTATTTAGTCCATAACATGTTTGTTATAATGTTTGTTTGATGTAGGTTGAAATCTCATTTTTGTAAAACCACCCCAAAGTTAAATCTATACTAAGTCAACCAATAGGGATTAGCATGAATTAAATGTTTTTAATATATTGGTTCTTTAATTTGAGGATATATCTATAAATGTTTGGAATCATGGCCCTATTAGGCCAAATAAATTTTGTTTTTAATCAAAAATAAAAAATGTTTTCAAGTTCTTAATTTGAGTTTTGTTTTGAGCCTATCGTCATGTTTGTGTGGATAGCGGATAGTTTGGCAGCCTATTTTACGGGAGCTGGATTGCTCCATTATTTCACTACCATGGACCTTAGTGATTGGACATTCACATGTCCAATGCCTTGACACATGACCATAAAAGCCTTGAAACCTTGTTTTGGTATTAATAGCCTAATAACCTCTATTAAAGAAATTATTTCTAGATTCCAAATAATTTTTGTGATTTTCTAGCATTTTTCCTAGAAAGGCTTTAAACTACCTTTGCAAGGATGCCTTGTTGTGCCTGGATTTATTCTAGATATGGAGTTATGATTTTTTGAATATTTGTTATTTAGAACCTTCAAAAGTAATGATTCATATTTTGCTCCGGCAATTCTGGCCCATCAACCTATTTTTTTGGATTTTTTAAATATTTTTTCCAAAAAGATATAAAATTCCTTTTCCTAAAAGGTATCGTTTGCGAAATAACAATTTCAAATGTGTTTAGGATGATTTTTCAAACTTCACTACTCCAATTTCCTAGCACTTACTATCACTATTGACTCAGATTCAGTTTCAAAAATTATGTTCGCTTGAAAGTGATTTTCTAGAATTTTTTGAATATTTTTACATTAATCCTTATCGAGATACCTTTTAACGATGCCTCATTTGCCCCTAGAAACCATCAGACCAAATCGAAATCAATTCAGGAAAGTGGACAGTGCGATGCTATCCTTATATTGCTGAATTTGGGAAAATTACTTGGGTTTTCCCCGGCTAATATTTTTAGTCATTCGAATGACTCAAAATATATTCAATGATTTTTCTCAGGGAGTCATAACTCACGACATAGGTCTTTTTAGAATTAAAACTTAAAATTGTTTTTAAGATTAATTTTTATTTTTAATTTAAAATATTTTCCATGTTAGAATTTATTTTCTTTAAAAGTTTTAAATTTTTTTATTTTCAAAAATCACTCAAAATTTTTTCTTTTCGAAAAGATACTCTAACCTTGCTTTTTTGAGGAAATTTTCCAACCTTGTTTTCTCTAAAAGGATACTCTAATACCATTAAAATACATCAAAAATCTAAGTTCTCTCCTCTCGACTTTTTTGGATCTTTTACGAAACTTTTACGCCTAAGCCTTTAAGTCTAAGCATGTCTTAAAATTGTTAATTTGGTTATTTATAAATTCCCGAGGTCAATTATGAGATACATCCCGACCGTCTCTCTTTTCTATTTCCATGTTTTTGTCTTTAATGCTGTTTTTAGTATTACATCTTACTACCTCATTTCTCTTTTTAATGGTGATTGGCATTCATGTTTTCAAAAACTCAAATTTCATTAAGCTCAAGGCAATGTTTTATGCTAATATCTCTCCAATACTTAACGTAGTGTATCTTTTTCTAATTCAATGTGAATTTTACTTTACTGAATCCTTTATGTTTCTCTTCTTTCTTGGGTTGTATAGAGAGATATTAATTAAACTTTTATTAATAAATCCGAATCAGATATTTAAAGATTTGCATTCATAATAAAGGGATTGTACATAAATAATGATCATATTAAAAACTAAGGAAAACTGAGACTTCAATAATTTATGGCTAGATGGTAACAATTTATGGCTAGATGGTATCAAATTTGGGCGTGCGGGGGTGCTAATCTTACCCGGTTTGTTACTGACTCTCGGACCCTTAAAGATGAAATCTAGTATACATAGTCGTAAAATCAGTGTTGCGAGTTTCATAACTCAAAATCGCCAATTTTAATAGGTATCTGATCATACATAGCCCTAAATGATCGGTGGCAACTCCAAGTCATGGCCATTTCATAATGGCCATTTAAGACTGTTTGAATAAGCTATTCATTCGACGAACCTTTCCTTAACCTTTTTCTTATCGTGTCTAATCCAAATCCCAATCAAGGGTGATCAAAAGGTGAGCCCCACCTCTCTTTCATTGTTTTTAAGTTAAGTGTCCTACACCAAAGAGAGGCATGTCATGACAGCTTAGCGACTTCACTAAAGACTTTATTTAGAGATTTAGGCCTATAACTAGCCATATTTTATCATGATTCTTGGTTTCCCTTAATTTTAGTCATCATTTATTTGTAATCCCCTTTCTTCATCTATTTTATACATGATATTTATTTGCCATCACTCTCTATGCTTTTGTGCTTCTTTTGATTGCTAGGGTTCTCTTCTGCCCTCTAAGAAAAAAAGATATTATAGTTCTTTAAAAAGGTAATAAAGAGTAAATAAAAAGGTTTGATTGTTTCCTTGACACACACTTTGCACTCACATCTTATTAGATTCTCGATCGTTCTTTTTTTGGAGAGAGTTGAGCGAGGGGTACGAAATAAATCAGATTGATTTTTCGATCAAAAGCACTATGTGAAATCTTTGGTTTTTTCTTCTTTCTCTATCCTTATCCCATAGGTACAGCATTTGAATCAATAGAGAACCTTTTCCTCTGTATCTATGTGAATCAATATTATTACATTCCAATTCCTTACTGATACCCCCCAAAGGAAGATCCTGAATTGGATCCCAAATTGACGGGTTAGGTGGAAGTGATCTAATTGTCCTTTATGGTATCTTCTCTTTACTTGTGGGCTACCAATATCTTATCTTTATCTGTATAGGCATAGCAAAATACATCAACCTGAATCCAACTTGTTCTACTAAGCTTGTGATGGGCCATGGATCGAGATGCCTTGGCTATCTCTACAGGATGAATGAGTGATTTGGGAACCTTTTGGAGTCAACCTAACCCTATAAAATCAGCCATAAGAGCTAAACCTTGTCAGTCTATACCAAAGTGTTGCTAGATCAACCTGAAAAATAAGACACTCAAGGATAGACTTCTTACTTTTTACTCTTCTTTATCATTTCTTTGTTGCATAAGTAATGATAAACGAACATGTCACCAATGCCTTCTCTCCCATCATGGATTACGTCATCTATAGTAATAATACTATTATGACATGTCGTTATGCTATCTAACCAATGGCTAACTCTTTTTTTCCTTTCACAAGAGATAACATCCGAATGTTGTCACTTAACATTCCTTTTGAAGCCAAGTATGGCCTTCTAAATAACAAAACTCATCGAATAAGTGGTAACATTGTTTGACCAATAGCTTAACGTCACCAAATACTAGATGATGATGAAAGAACATTATTGCCTAGATCACTAGTAGTATCCTAAGAGGCATTATGCCATCTTGCTATGGATAAACCCAAATCGGATGTTTTGTCATGTTGTTTAATTAAAGGCTTGAAATTGGCCTATTATTAGATAGTGATAAATGAACTATCACTCTCTCAAGTGTTAATTTCCACCCCTAATGAGACACCGTGGGGACAATTTCAACACGAACATGCTGTTATGTTTTTTTACACTAATTTAGGTTTTGACGGGTGAGCGACACTACCCGTGGCATTCAATGTTCCCCTCAAAGCATTGTAATGCCTATTAATGAGGTGATTTTTGTGATTTATTCTTATTGATTTTTTTATTTTTACCAAGCATTCCTTCACTACACTATCTTATTGTCTCTCATGTTCGTGTCACATAAATCATTCCTTATATCAAACATGTAAGGACAATGATTCAGGCAATGGTGAATGAACACCATGATGCCAAGGCTCAAGGAATACTTTATCCAGTCACATGGACCTTTTTCCCCCTAAGAGCCACATTACCATGATTGATGTGCTAGGGATGCAACACTGTGCATTTCATGTGTTCTATGATCACTCCTCATACTTTTTGCAAACTTAAAAATTGAATTCCATGGCAATTTTTCTTATGTTCATGTCATTTTCTCACACCTTACATTAACATCCTCATCACAGTCTCTTACATGTACATGCATCTTTCTATAACTTTCATACCATTTTAGGTCTCACATGTTTAGACAAATATCCCTACCATGTCATATCTTCCATCCTTAGTCATTATTCCTCGGTATATATCATGACATAACATTGAACCCACCTATTGTTTGCATCGATAGGGTGTAACATGAGGGATCAATTAGAAATAAGAGTTAGTATTTTGGAAAGCATTTAAGAAGAATTAAGGCTGATTTTTAGGAATTGAAAGAACAGTTTGCAAAACTCGTAGGAGAAACTATGGAATTTCGCCATGCTAAAAATGATTCCACTAAAGAAGTATCATCATCTATAGTAGGAAAAGTTAATCGAAATGTTGCAAATCCATTGGAAAAGTGTGTTACCATCTTAAAAGAATTGTTAGAGGGGTCAGGCAAGATGTGCAGAAAATGAAAGGACAACTTTTGGAACTAACAAGGATGATCTCAAACCTTGATAAATTAAAGACAAATTACCTCTATAAGTCACCATCACCTTTGCCCATGTTAAAGATAAATGTGTAATTTGTCGAATTTAAGGTAACTCATGTGGAGCCTTCTGATTCCATACTCTAGCCAATATTTGAGGTCTACAATGTTTGCCCTATGTACTTACACGTTGACTTATTCGTTAATCGAGAATGCCCTCTTGTCACCACCTAACCACCCTCCAGCGTCAATATCAAGAAGTCCATGGACAAAAAAAGAAAAGTGGATGCAGTCAGTAGTGATAGTCAATCGTAAGTCAACTCAGACTCGTGCCCTAAACCTAGTCCCTATCATCCATACACTGTAAGCCAAATGGTTCATCTAGCTAAAGTGCTATCACATCAAATCTTTACTCAAACCTTTACCCTAAAGCATTCTTTATAATGCATAGCTCAATGCCCATAACTCCATTTGGGCTCCTCTAATAACCAAAGGGACTAAAGAATAATAAAAAAAGAAAGCTAGGAATAATCAAAAAAGATAGCTAGGCAATCAAGATAGGACTCCCATAAAGCTGATTCAGATATTATGCATAAAGTTACTTCCCTAACTTATTCAGGATCGATTGATTTCACCGATTTACTCTAAGCCTATAAAGTAGCTATACCTAAAAGGCCATAGCACCATTATTACTTATGGCTACAATATTGGTTGTGTAGGTCATTCTATAAAAGAATGTGAGGCTTTGAAGAGAAAAAATGCAGCAATTGATCAAAGCAGGGCAACTACATCTTGATCGATTAAAAGAATGAAAAAGGATATATGAAACTGGGGCAATAGAGGCATTCCTATTTGTGATGCTTTATATGAAAAGCTTTTGTCTTTGAATTGTCATTTTCGTGAAATTAACATGTTTGAACTTTGAACATATATTTAAAGAAAGCATGGTATTTCAAGTCTTAAGAATACTATTGATTGCTTGCATTCTTCATCTCTTTTTAAGATTTTTCATGCAAAAAATTGGTTAACTGAAAAACCCAAAATTTTAAGAAATCAGTTTTTATTACCATGAATCATACCTTCATGGCTACATCAAAATCATCAACTAGACAAAAGCCCCAACTTAGGCTATGAGCGATAAAGACCAATCCCTTAAAATTTCTGTACTTCTTTGGAAATCAAACAAATTCCATATTCCTCTAAGAATCCTATCGACGATGCTTTGAGATTGCGCTAATAAAGTCCACCTTCTTCTTACAAACCAAACCTAAGCTATTAAACCATACTTTAAAAGATTTTTAAGGTAATAATACCAAACTACCCTATGTCCCTACCAAAACCTTTGGACCATATATATTCTCTTCCATTCCAACACCTCCAAACTAGTTCCCTAAAAGCCCTTCTCAAGGCATGCCTTAGGTGCTACCATGATCCTTTATCCTTGGTTCTCCCTTTTGATACCTTCAAACCATGTACCAAAACCTTTCTCGAGGCATGCCTTAGGTCCTGTCACAACCTTTAATTTTGATATGCTAATGGGCTATGACGGTTCCTACCTCTAGTTCTTCTCTATCACTTCAATGTCCTAGAATCAAAGCCCTTATCCGTGCTAAACCTATGAGATCAAACACAAAATATTCCCTACCACCTACACCTCATACATAATTCCTTATCAGTGGCAAACCAAAATAGGGCGTGCCCAAGTATATAGAGTGAAAAAGAAAACTAAGCATGTTTTTGGGGAAAAAAAAGAAAAAATGGCAATTAAATGTGAAATCATATGATTAAGGGATTCAAAATATCTTCAAAGAAACTTTTTTTATGAAATGATTCTTTAATTCATATAGTCATGTTTAAGATGAAAAATGGTCATCTTTCATCATTCTTCCATAAGTTAGAAAATTACTCCCCTTGCTACCCCTTTTGAGCCTAACAAATTCATTTTGTTGAAAGACTGATCAAGGATCACCCTCTACATCAAAGGCAAGGAGAAAACCTTTCTAAAAGACATGTGGGTAGATACCCCACTCTAAAATTGTGAAATTATCCGACATTAAAGGATGAGTACGAATATGCTAAGTTTCCAAAAACAAAGATTCCCTCTAAAAAAAACAAAAAGAAAAGAAAAAATCAAAAATGAAAAATGAAAAAGAAACAAAAACAAAAACAAAAACAAAAATCAAAACCAAAGCAAAAGCAAAATCAAGAAAGAAGGAACAAAATATAAGAAAACAAAGACATCTCACAAGCAGAAAGGATGAAAGCCCTTGTAAAGAGAAATAATCCTTAATCTAAACACCCTTATACATTAAATTTGGGCCTTTATACCTTTTTTTTCAAAACCATGGACCTTGGCTTACATTATGATCCTCAAAAGGTCTACTTTAATTAAGCATGGCCATGTGAAACTGATATACCCACTCTCAGAGAAACTATTTTTTTGACAAATTTTGAGCCTTCTTAGAATAATGATGATGCAATCAACCAAAAAAAGAAATCAAAAATGAAAAGATTAAAGCTGTAGTGTGAAAACTCAAAAATTGATAGTCTAAAGCAAAACAGTATCATGCTACACAAAATTCTTCAAATAGATATACACCACGAAGTGCAAATTAAAGGGTAATAAGATAGCAAGTGTAAGGGAGAATGCATTTACTATATTTCAAAAAAAAGTTTATCTTAAAATGTAAAGATTACAAAGCTTCACCATAATATGTAACACTGGAAACACTAGGTTTAAAAAAAACCATGTTGGATATAGGAGCATCTATTAATATTATGCCTTATTATGTTTATGCTTCTTTAAATTTTGGTCCATTCAAATAAAGTAATGTTTTTATTGAACTCGTTGATCAATCTAATGCTTATCCTAAAGGTGTTTAAGAAGATGCTTTAGTACAAGTGAATGAGTTTATCTTCTTTATTGATTTCTACATTCTTGAGATAAAGGACTCATCATCTATGCTAACACCATTACTCATAGGGAGACTACTCATGAAAACTGCCTTTACCAAAATAGATATTTACAAGGGTATCCTAACCATGGAGTTTAATAGTGATATTATACGTTTCAATATCCTTGAAGAAATGAGCAAAGATGCATTGAAAATTATAATGAGGAAGAATCTTAAGCTAGAAAATTCTTAAAGACCAAGAAAGGTACAAGTTAAGCTGAAGACAATAATAATCAAGCATTAAATTGTATCAAAACTTTCCAATATGCCATTGTCAGATTTGTTTTTCTTTCTTTTCCCTTTTATTATCCCCTTTGTTAATTGTTTGTTTAGTGTTTAGGTCAATTAGGTTTCATTAGTTTTTTTTAGTTTGAACCTTTAGTTAAATTTTTTTTTGTTTATTTATTTGTATATTTTAGTTCTTTCAATGCAATGATGAAATATGAATTAAGAAAGTCGATAACTAGATACTAGTGAAAATAATTTTTTTTTAAGAATTAGGCCTGAAAAATCAATCTTTATAACTTAATATTAATAAAATATGTTAACTGAGGAAGAAGCATGTTTAGACTTAATATTGACTTATATAAAAAAAACTTGTGAGTTTTAGGCCCATATGATTGATACAATGTTTAGTATGTCAAGAAATGTAACTATGATCAAGCACTTGAGCTTACCATCCAAAACTATTAGCTTAAATAACTCATGGATCTATCATTATATTAGCAGTAAAAGTCACACAATCCAATTCTAAGAATGCTTGAAATAGATCACAATCTAGAAATTCTTAATCTAACTTATTTTTTGTCATTACAAAAGTACACATATAAAGAAATTCTGCACTAATGCTTTTATAGCTACATATTATTATCATACGAGCATATTAAACTAATTCAAAATCTAATCTCTAACTCCAAATTAATGAACTACTTAATAAAAGTAGAAAATTCACTAGGTTTTTTCTTCAATTTTATCAACATAAAAGAACTGCTTAGATTTAAACATAAACATAAGCAAAAATAGTAAAACATCAAACATTACTAGCTTAACAACCATTTTCTCTCCACTTTGTACATTAATGTCTGCAAAACAAACATCAAAATCAACTAAATAGCCAGAAAGAAAAGAAAAAAAGAAAACAAATGTACAAAAAAAAAAAAGCTATCATAATACTTAAAACATAGTTCACCAAATGATCCACTCCCAATTTTTCGACCAAGCTTGATTTTTTCACCAATTATATGCTTCATAATCTAATCTTACTTAGTCTTATCAAAAAGAAAAACCCTTCATTCTTTTTTCACTTTATTATTATTGAAAATTTGACTTTTAATATAAAAATTGACTCAAACCCTTTCTTTTTAATGAAATTTTATTTTTAATTTATCAAAAAATAAAGAGATAGAAAAGGAAACATATTGCAATGGAGGATGTAATCAACACTAAGTTTGTCAAGTTGATGCTAGAAAGAAGTAAAACTTATGGCATCTGAATTTCCTTTATCGGTTAAAAGATTAAAAGATGAATGACCGAGACTATGAAATAGCGAAGAGTGATAAAAGAAATAAAAGAGGAATAAAATCAAAATTTATAGGCACATTGTCTTTACAACTTCTTTCTTAGTAAATTTTTACTTTTTATTGAGCTTAATTTAAATGATTTTTTCCTACTACCTTAAACCCTAAAAATTAAATCTTCATTACTCTTAAATTTAAGTTTCCCTTTCAAATTTACCTAAAAAGATAAAATTATCATACCAATTTCTTTTTCAAAATTAATACACACTAATAGGCATTGAAAATCATTATAATTCCCTTTAACGAATCAGATTCTCTGGCCATATGAGCTTCATCTATGCTGGTATAAATTGAAGTTTAAGCACCAAACCATTTGGTTTATGCTCATATTATTTATTTCACTCTTTTTTCAATAAAAATAAAACATAAAAAGAAAAACTAAAAAGATAATAGAAAAGTGCTGGAAGTAAAAATATTAACAAGCAACACAAAAGCAAGGTAATAATTTTATTTTAATAACATCACTAGCATGTTGGTCTGCATTATGCTACGGCCAAATTTTTTTTATTTTCTTATATTCTACATTGACAATGAACATAAATATTAGTTTAAAGTCTAAATAATTTGAATAAGCAAATGAAAGTTAGAAACAATGACGTAACTTAAAGCTAAGTTTTTTTTGCAGTAAAACAATTAAAAGATGCTGATAAAGTATCGTATACGACAATATGCTCTGCCTTCCTTCATTTTTTTTAAAGATTTCTAATAGCTCATTTTAAGTTTTCAAAATTTCAAGTCATTTTTTGGACTTAGGTCACTTCGGATTCAGGCTATTTTGAGTTTAGGTAATCTCGAGTCTCAGTTATTTCAAGTTTAGATCAATCAAGTTTAACACTCGAGTTAATTGAGTTTGAGCCATTCTAAATTCGATCATCGGAATTTCAGGTTAGTTGAGTTTGCTAGGATCAATCGGTTTCAAGTCAGTTAAGTCTAACACTCAAATTTATTGAGTTTGATCATTTAAGGTTCAAGTAATTACGAGTTAATTGTTTGGATCAATTTGGGTTTAAGTTATTTCAAGTATAGTTTTTTTAGGTTCAGATCTTTTTAAGTTCGGGCTTGGTTTGGTCCATTTTGCATTGTTAACTTATTTAGGTTAAATCAAGCTGGGTTAGGTTTGAGTTTGGGTAAGTTTGTTAGGTTTCTTGGATTTGACTAAAAATTGATAGATCTAATTCAAAAAGTTAAAAAGGAAAAGGAAAGAGAGCAACACTGTCTCATATATATCATCTCAAAATTTAAAAATGAGATAAAACTTTTAAAAAGAGATAAAGTGATATGTCAGTTCCTCACATACGTTGTTTTTTTCTTATACAAATTAAAGTTTTTATGGATCTTTCATTGAAAGTAAAAGCATAACAATGCTTAGCAAAATGGGAAAAAAATAAATAAAATTATAAAAAAGTAACCATATAAAATAGACATGCCCATTGGGTAGGTCAAGTTGGATTTAGCTAGCTAAGTTAGGCTGGGTCATTTCTTTTAAAATTTTTTGGATCATTTTTCAATTTTAGGTCAATTCGAGTTCAGAACACTTTGGTCTTGGGTCATCTAAGGTTCAAGTTATTTTAGGTTTAAGTTAATCGGGTTTAATGCTCCAGTTAATTGTGTTCAAGCTATTCTTAATTCAAGCCATTTTAGGTTGAAGTCCATTAGATTTAGTACTTAGGTTAAATGGTTTCAAATCAATTAGGCTTAACATTCCAATTCAACAGGCTTGGTTATTCTAGGGTTTGTCGCGACGTACCCCAGGGTGGATCCTCGCGGATCTAAGAGTGCGTACGACTTAAAATATTATCCTGACTCAAAAATGTCTTTTTGACTAAGACCATTCTTCGAAGTTATGATAAGAACGAGAAAATACAGATTCTCGACTTATGACACAGTGAGGGAGACCATAAGACGAATCACTCATC
>JBBYHO010339313.1:0-28828 GCA_038382025.1 Adansonia gregorii | reverse complement strand
AACATAAGTACAAGGTCATATATTAATTTAACTTAAGTTTGTTGGTTATATCAAAACTAAATTCAAGGTTAACAATCCTAAACTCTTTAAACTTTTTAAAAGCTTTAGACTTGTATTTCCTAAACTTTTTGAATTTTTTAAAAGCTCTAGACTTGTATTACATTAAGTACACATATCCATACCTAAAAGAATCATCATAAAGATAATGAAGTAGGAATATCCATTTCTAGCCATTGTGTTTAATGGTCCATACACATTTGAATGTATTAAGGCTAATAAAACACCAGCCTTTCGCCTTTCTTTGTGAAAAGTGTCTTAGTCATTTTGCCAAGGGAGACAATGCCCACATGTCCTATATAATTCAAAATCAAATGGATCAAGATAGCTTTCTTTATGTAAGTTGGCTACATGAGTCTCATTGACATGTTCAAGCCTACGACATCATATATAGGTCTATTTTGGATCATTCATTTTAGCTTTCTTCAAATTTATGTTGATTAAAGGCATTTCAAGATCCGAAACAAATAGTCTATTCTTTAATAAGGCTAATCCATAAACCATGTCATTTATAATGATGGTGCAATCTTTTTTTTTCATTCTAAACTCAAAATTTTCATTTTTAGTAAGGTATGATACCAAAATGACATTTCCAAATAATCTAGAACATAAAGATATTCTTTTAGCTCTAAGGTCTTACCTAAAAGCAATAATAAGGTATAAGTTTTAATGGCTATGATCGCAACTTTGGCTTCATTGCCATTCATAGAACTACCTTATTAGAGCCTAACTCTCTACTATTCTTTAGCAAACTTATGTCATTACATAATTGTGATCCACAGCCCGAATCAATTATCCAGGTGGTTGAATCAATAGTAGGGTAATTTTACTCAATAATATAAAGGTCAGTTACCTTCCTTTTATTAAGACGTTTCTCAATCTCACATACCAATCCAAACATTGTGGGCTTATGGCATCTTATATGCCTCATAACATAGCTGTTATAATTACCATCATCAATAACCTAGTATAAAAGATATTCATGTTTCGTATCAATAAAGATGACGTATTAAATCTTTATTAATTGTCCCACTAATTTTTCATAATAGTAGCACCCACTATTAATGAAAATCTCTTTAAGGTATTTCCAATGGGCTGAGATCTCTTTCAACATATTGTAACACTGAGTTAGCTCAAGAAATCACAACAAGCCTAATTAAGTAGGCAACATAGCCAGCCAATTGCATTTTTATGCAACTTCCTGATCAGTTAGGTGGTAACTCTTTGCCTAAATGTATCATATACATTTCACCTAACCATCACCTCGAAATGATGTAGTCAAGTTATACACATCTAGACAACACAACTTTAGTTAAGTAAGACCCATTATCCATAGCTCAATACTTCAGAGAGCTGAAACATTAAGTCAACTCAACAAATCTCAATGGTCAAAACTTGGGTATCTTGTTAGGCATGAAAAAAGGTGTCTTCGTCACATAAAGCATGTGACTTAATATTGTACGAGGGTTTTTGTTTATTCATTTTTATCTTAATTAAGGTCTCATCATATTTGCATGCATAACATTTATAATATCACAAAGTAAAATTAATCTACTATCATTTATATTACTTCGATGATTATGGACTATTATCTAATGCAATTCCTTAAGCTATCAATGGAAATAGTTTGGTTAATTCTTAGGTGATTACATACAAAATCTTTAAAAGCTTCTTACAATCTCATGGGCTTCATGGTATCTTCGCTTGGATCCCTATCTTTGAATTACAAAATTTTCTTAACTAACCCTAATTTTACACTTTTATGTAATATGATTACATTTGTAATAAAAAAACCTCAAGTTACATTTGAGGAGAATATTTGTAATAAAGAAACCTCAAGTTACATTTGAGGAGAATTAGGTAAAAAAGAATTTTACAAGCTCAAACAAAATAATGATAAAGCAAGGTTCATTTGCCTTATCATTGACCCTACTTAAAAAATTTGAACATCCATAAAAAATTAACCATGCATCCGTAATCATGTTGGGCCTAGTCCATAATCATCTAATAAATCCACAACAATTATGAATATATATATATATATAAACATGTGTTTTAAATTCAAGTTACCAATTTTTTTATGCTTAAACAATTGATCCATATTTAATTTAATTAAGAATACAATTTTCTTAAATGATTAACATTTATTCTAATCATATTAGAATAAATTCTATTCCAAATGGGATTAATCATTTAGATTAAATATATCTTTCAATTAATCAAATTAATTGAATTTTAATTCCTTGCTTAATATATTATCCAATTTATATCTTAAAAATTTAAGAAAAATAATACATTGGATAATTAGGTGTTTAATGATATCTAAAAGTTTTTACTGAATTCAACCTCTTACGGAAGTCCATTATGCCAACCATGCTAACTTTTAGCATTTTTAATTTTAATTTAATCTGATCATTTAGATTTCAAATCTGAAGAAAAATAAAATCCAAAGAGTCCCACTCCAAGTAGGATTGTGGTGGCATAACTTTGGGAGAATCCGAGTCCAACTTAGACTTTATCCTATGCATGGCTATCTTAGTTGTCCTACTTTAACTCAAACACTATTATCCTCCTCCCATTTAACCTTAAAAATTACAGCAAACTTATAGCAACTTCTTGTTGCCATTGATCTAGCACCAAGATCCAAGAAAGACAAGAATTTTGCAAGCCTTAAGCATACATAGTGCACTTATTATGCCCTAAATTGAAACATTTTCAACTCTGATTTTAGCCTAATTTTTTCAGCAAATATCATGAACTTTTCATGACACTTCAAGGTGGAAAAACAAGGGAAAATTGCAGTAATGGCTGCCCAAAAATCGGCCATATAAAAACACTGCAATAGAGCCAACCTAGTACTAGTCAACACCAAATTGTCAACCGATGACTCCATTATCAATTTAATTAATAAAATCATATTTTAATTAATTAATATTAAAAAATGAACATGCTGGATATTTAAAAATTAGAAAGAAACACTTTTCTTTAATTTTTGAATTCCAGAACAGATCAAGATAGCACTAAAACAACAAATTCTTGAGTCGATAATAATTAAAGCACAACATTAATCAAATCAGTACAAGGTGGCCTTGATACAATTTGTAGGAAGTCTCAAGACAGCAAGTAATTATATTACAAAAATTTGCTAATAAAAAAATCAAGATTACAGGGGAAACGTAGCAATAAAGATAACTTGAGACTCCCTAAACTTGAACATCTTGCATGATTTTGATTAATCTTTAATATCAAGAATCCTAAAAGGCTACTCAATCTCAATCTTTAGATGTCTTTTAGGAATTCCATGACCAAGTATCCATGTATCAAACCCGATTAACATAAACTAAAGTTGTCAATTATCCATACAGGTCAGGAACCATGCTAGCAACTTAGATTTTGATGAATCTTCCCTTGCACTTAGAAGACCTTGATTCAATATTCAAAACGAAGAAGAAAACAAAATTTCTTGTTGCTTCGAATGTGTTGGCATAATCTTCCTTATGGTTTATAGAAAGATGTCACCCAATGCTATTTTGGTCTCCTATGGCTGAACTCCTAATAGAAAATATGAGTACAAGGGATAACTAACATAGGCTTATATAGCTAAGGTTTAAAATTTCAATTTCTAAGAAATTACCCCTGGCTTATGTGAACTTATTTAAATTAGGCTTAAGTAACCATTACTTGTATTAGCCATATTAGCCGACTCAATTTAATTTATACTAACCACTTTTATGTGTGTGACCTATTAGGCCCCCATCATATTAGCAATAAATATAAAATAGTCCAATAAAGAATATTTTATATTTATAGACCAAGATTAGCATCTAGCAATACATCATGGCCACCCAACATGTAGGTAGTATCAATATGGTTTTAATAAGCCATTTAGTGTTTAGTATCTTAGTGTAATAAATATCCTTTCATCACTATCCCAGAATTAGCAAGAGCATGGTATAGTGTCTACTCTAGGCCCATTTCATATTAGTATGCAACCCTATGTGTTAACTCCATAATTAATATTGTCTTGTCCAAAGACTTTGAGTTAATAAGGGCCAAGTACATGCGAGATATGTCCTTTTATATCACTTAGGATGATGAATCATCTTTGGACCACTCATTCACCTTTAGCATACTTCATATCATGGCCAAAAAAAACCTTTATTTTGGCATCCATCCATTGTGAACCCATTTATGATGATCTCTAAGTATGATAATCTGCATACAAGATGACTAGGCATCATAAGTCCAAAGATTTAAAATATAAGAGTATTTCCATAGACCCTTGAGTAAAATATCAAATGGAACTCTTATAGTAGGTCATGTTTAGTGAACTTGTTACTATAACAAGTACCTATATGATGGTTTCAAGTACCTCTATACTTCAACGTATGAGATTAGTTGCATGCATCACAAGCATGGAGCCAGTCTTTGTGCATTGTGAATGTGCTTTCTTAACAATAAAATGACCAAGAAGGGTTTTAGAAACATGACATTGGTGCAAAATGATCTCATAATTATAACTCTTTACAGTTCCTTTGCAAGGCCAATGTGTTTTATAAGCTTTAATGACTAGCTTACAAGGCTTACACTAACAAAAATAGCCTTTGATCACCACCTTTAAAGGATGAATAAAGATTGTTTTTAGGTGCTAGAAACATGCCTTAGGTGCTACATGTTGCAACATGACCCAGATACGAATCCTACTTAGCTCGGCTTTAAAATGGCGTGTGTACCTATTATTTCTATATATATCCATATATGATTATTATTTTATATTTTAAGGGCCATATTATTATTACTTTATTATTGTTTATTTTTCATGCCGAAGGATTGAATTGATGAGATGAACTGCTCACGTAACTCTAAATAGTCATTATGAAATGACTTTTTATTTTGGATTTGCCATTTATTTATTTGTTTGGTGAAATCAATCACCTATATTTTTAGGGTCACAAAGCCCTTACAATAAAACCTGAGGTTTGCATTGATACTAAAGATCACATGAAAGGGTCTAGGAGTCAATATACAATCACTGTAGACACCTTATTTTATTCGGGCCAATTTCTAGCATCCTAGGACTTAAATGAAAGATGATAAAATCAAAAAATAAAAATAAAAACTTGGGAATTACTACCATGCGACATGTCCCCAAGTGCTAGTAGGCGACATGACGTAAGGCAGAAAAGTTTTTTTAGGAAGGTCTCGAAATACAAATGGGCCTTATTAAAGGAAAATATAAAATAAGGTACCAAAGGTCTTTTTTCATGGTGTCAACGAGGTCATTCAAATAAGATACAGATCAATTTCCCACTGTTTGTAAGCCGTAAGTACATGCAAGTTATATTGGTGCACAAGTATTGATACGAGGCCTTACGGCACCAAAAACTTGAATTTTCACATATAGTATCGATACAAGAGGGTTTGGTATCGACAACTAAGATCTAGTATTGATACCTAACCTATTTGTCTTGATACAGACCTTGGCAATAGCTAAAGTTCTGATTTTTGGCAAAATGTATTGATACATAAGCATGAGTATTGATACAAACCCATGGAGTATCGATACAAACCCATGGAGTATCAATATAGACCTCTATCTTAAGACTAAAAACAATTTTTGCTCTTAATATCGATATACAACTTATTGTATTGATACTGATGGGTAAAAAGTAACTTGTGTATTGATACAACATGTTTTGTATCGATACACCAAGGCATTTTTGCCCAATTTGAGCAATTTTTCAACCTTTAGAAACCCAATTTAAATGTGTTTTTGCACCAAGGAATATCATAAATCATTGCAAAGCTCAACTATGGGCTTATGATCAGATTCAAACAAATTTTTGGGCCCAAAGAATCAATGGAAAAGGTCAATTTCTTAAGATATATGGTTGTGAGAAGGTATGGCAAGCATATCTCCAGTTGCAAGCTATCATAGCCTTAATCCAATTATCCTTTTTGCATTTGCATGACTAACCTAATTTTTTATTGTTTTATTCATTCATTTATCTTCATGATCTCCTATTCACTCTCATTACATCAAATATGTGCATGAACATATCATAAAGGCCTAATCTGGTAATAATTTATGGTGGTGTTCTAAAATCCAAAACCTATAATTCATCATTTATACAACACTCGCAATCGTTAAAAAAGTGATGGAAAATGATCATAGGCCTGTAATGAAAGACTCAAACTCATGTATAGAGAGTCTCAAGGCCAATCGCTCGGTAAAAATGAGGAACTCCAAACTTAGATTATCGACCTAACTAAGCTGATGTTTGATGTGTTAAAGGAAAAAGGACAAATAAGCACAATTAATGTAAGAAAAGAACCCATCAATCTTGAAGGCAATTTAAATGGTGGTACTGAAGTCACCAATGCTCAGGAAGGGGCATTGCATTGGCAGCATCCTTCAGCAGCAAGCATCCCACCAACCCAGCCATTCATTTACATCAATCCTATAATATCATCCTGTTTGATTCAAGGATTTTAAGGCACAAGTCCTTTACTAGCAAGGCCTATAATCCTAAACCTCGATGAGCAAATAGAGAAAAAGAAAGCAAAGGGGCCTTCAAAAAATGATGAAGACTTGGATAAGTGTCAATCATTTGAAAAGCACCTTTAAGCTATCAAGGGAAGTAATAAATTTGGAATCGTAGACACGAAATCATTGGGGTTGGTTTCTAGTCTTTTTATCCCATCCAAGTTTAAAGTGCTTAATTTTAAAAAATACAATGGGACTACTGATCCGGTTACCTATCTTTGCATATACTATCGTAAAATGGTAGGGTATGAAGAGAACGAGAAACTATTGATCCATTGCTTCTAGGATAGTCTAACTAGGGTAGCTCTTCGACGGTATATAGGGCTTAATCTTGTAAAAATTCAAACAAGGGGAGATTTGGCACGCGCATTCCTTGAACAGTATAAACATGTGTCTGGTTGGGCTCTGGATCACCTTTCCCTCATGAACATAGAGAAAAAATCTTCTAAGAGCTTTAAGCAATATGCTTAGAGACAGAGAGAGAAGTTAGCTCAAGTTCATCCCCTTCTAACTAAAAAAGAAATAATGGTCATGTTTGTTGGCACCCTACGAGCTCTTTACTATGAAAGGCTAGTAGGAAATGCCATGAAAAATTTTACCGATATTGTTATATCGATGAAATTATTAAGAAAACTATCAAAAGTGATAAGATATCCATTGGGAAATCATCTAAATCGGTTAAAAAATAGTAACTAAGGGTAAGGAGAAGGAAGTGAATGTTGTTTTTAACTAAGGGTAAGGAGAAGGAAGTGAATGTTGTTTTCAAAAATCATGCCATGTTTAATCAAAGTCTACATCCAGCACAGCCCATGTACCTCCTGAACATGTTGAACATTGGTCTTAATCCTTACTCACCCATACCACAATCAATTTATACCGTCAAATTCACTCTAACAATGAACTTCATGCCATATCTTGCTTAAAATAAGACCCATAATGCATATCTCACAACATGAATAATGCGAGAGTTGTAAACAATTAGCAAGCACCCTAAGAAAGAAAGCATTTTGAACCACTCTATTACTTCTATAAAGATTTACTCTCATTTATTGGTAAGTAAACTAGTGGCCCTAGTATTCACGAACCTAAGATCACCATCATACCCCAGATAGTGTAATCATAATGCTTATTGTGAATACCAGGCTAGAGTATAAGGCCATTCCATTAAGAACTGCATTTCATTTGGAAGAAAGGCACAAGGTTTACTAGAAAAATAAGTGATCAAGGTCGAACAAGGGCCTGGACCCAAAATTAAGGCCTATCTATTCCCTAATCATGTCGAATAAAGAATGAATACGATAATTGAGGTAAAAGTTTATTAGGTTAAAAGAAATGTTGGAGAAGTCAAAACCTGGATGAACAAGGTTTAGCTAACTTTCATGAAAGATGGAATAGTAACAGATATAAAAATCAAAGAAAAAATGCCACTAAAACATCCTGTTGCCACTGTGGTTTAGTACATGATTTGCAACATTGCCCATCATTCTTGGAAATGGTCCAGGGCATGATGGATCGATCCAAGATTGAGTTCTATGAAGAAAAAGATGAACACATTGATCCATCTATTAATGCCACGGATGTGGAGAGGCCTGTAGATGATCGAATCTTAAGTTATCAGTCTCTTATAGGCATGAAAAAGAGAGTTAATGAAAGTTTTAGACATATGCTTGAAGATGGATGGAGGAGGCTACCCAGATTCATCCCTTATTAACGAAAAAAAAGATGATTGTTAGATTCATTAGCATATTGCAAGCCCTTATTATGAAAAGGCAGCAAAAAGCTTCTTGAAGAGCTTCGCGAATGTAGTTGTACTTTGTGGGATGATCAATGAGGCCATCAAAAATAAATCGAGTAGAAAAAATATCTGTAAAAATAAAAAGAAAGAAAAAATGAAGGCTAGTCAGCAACCAATATCTGGTACTAAAGCCAGTTCATCTCAAACTCATGCTAAGTTAAACCAAAAGAGAATGGTCATTGAAGAAAACTGTGAGATTGTAGAAAACATAGAAGAAACTAGAATGCCAATGAATTCGGTTTGGCAAATCTTGGTGTAAGCTAAGCTACTTAATGCAGCCAAGAAAATTGAGGAAAGAATGGATGACTTTTGCGATTTCCATACTGTTTAAGGCCATACTCTTTAAACATGCAAAGAGTTTCACACTATGGTTTAAAGGATAATGAACAAGGGTAACATCAAATTCTATGATGAAAAGTAAACCCCATATATCGAATCTACAAATGCAACATCATTTGTCAACACTATAGAAGAAGAAGAGGGCAATCCTCTTTACGAGGCTAGAATCATGTATGATAATTGACCAAGAGTCAAAGTCGCCCCTGTTCAACCCATGCCAAGGATGATCATTCAACTTCCATCTCCTTTCCCTTATAAGGATGATAAGGTGGTTCTTTGAAACTATAAAAACAAAACCTTAATCATGGGGGAACCTAGTCAACAAGCAATGAGTGTGGACCTTTCAAGAGTAAGTCACCTAACTTGAAGTGGTACATGTTATGCCCCAGCAGCATTAAAAAGTTAAATTCAGGATGACAATATTATTCTTGGTCCTCAGGCACCAAAATTTACTATTAAAAACTCAGATGTAGCAGTCTTTAAGGAGCCAGTGAATGAGAAAGAAGCTAAGAATTCTATAAGTTCAATAGACATAGTAAATACAACATTGTTGATTAGTTGAACAAGCAACCACTAAGATATCTGTATTATCACAACTGTTGAATTCTGAAGCTCACAGGAATGCCCTTCTCAAAGTTTTGAATGAGGCTTATGTCCCTCTCGACGCTTTTATAAGACAGCTGGATCGATTAGTGAGCAACATCGCTATCGATAATTATATATCTTTTTGCCATGATGAAATCCAGCATGGAGGGAGAGGAAACTACAAAGCCCTTCATATCACCATGTATTGTAAAGGCACCATGTTGCCCCAGGTGCTCATTGATAATGGGTCAACTTTAAATGAAATGCCCATGTCATGCTTGAATAAGCTCTCCATTAATGCATCTCATATCCAGAATAGTCATACAATTATACAAGCATTCGATGGAATTTACTGAAACATTATGGGAAACATCATAATTCCACTTCAAATTGGCCCATGTACTTACAAAGTTGACTTCCATATGATAAACATTGCATCATCATATAACTACCTGTTAAGAGGCCTTTGGATTCATTTGACCGAGTAGTACCATCATTTTTGCACCAAAAGTTAAAATTTGTCATCAAGAATAAAGTTGTCAATATTGAAGGAGAAGAAGATATCATTGTTGCTACCTCAACGATGCCCCATATGTCAAACTTGATGAAGATATCCCAAAATTCTTTTTCCAATCCTTTGAGTTTGTCAATACTACTTATGTTAAGGAAAGGTAGCTAATGGTTCTGCCTCGTCTATCAGAGAGTACTCATATGGGTTTGAAATTGACTATCGACAAAAGTGCCAAAGTCAGAAAGGGATTCAAAAAACACCTCCAAAGGATTGCTAAAGCGTTAAAAGTTGTCAACTAGATCAATAAAAGAGGGCTCGGTTTTAAGCCCAATGCATAGCAAAAAGGAAACAAGCTTAGAAAAAATGTGAGAAGAGAATGGCCCATTTATCAAGACAAAACATGGAAGATGAGTCAATGATATTTCCACCACTTCGAGAAAGTTTTCACCTAGAGGGACATGTAAATAGTAGCTCTGCTAATGTTATGCTCATATTAAACAAGATATTTGAGGATTTCTCCATTAATGTGATTGATAAGCTTGAGATGTCAACCACAAGTCCAAAGACTAGTCTGTGCCTTCAAGGATTTGTTTCGAGTCTTTGGAAAGGGACTGAGATTCCTGTACTATTCAAGTCTATTTCAAAGTAATGCTATGAACTAAACTTACATCTCTCGCCTAAAAGCATTGTAGGATTCTTTGTATGGGCATCTTTTATTAAGTATTATCAATGAAAATGACCAAGCGTTATGCATTTTATTCTTTATGTTCATAGTTCTTGTCAACCTTAAACTTTTCTTTTCATATTTTTCCACATGTATTGTTCTTTTTTCATATTTTCAGGTACCTCGATGAAGGTGACATGAATACTTATATTGAAACTTCAAAAATTAATTTCGAGCAATCGATCTATGCCGGCAAGGTCAAATCTAAAAAGGCTTTGAAGAAAATCCTGTACCTCTAAACTTATTGAAACTAATTAAATAGTAAGAAAAATAGATATTAGCTCATGAAGAACCCACTGAAGCCATAAACCTTGGAATAGAATAAGATGAGAAAGAAGTTAAAATTATAACTTCCATAAAACCATCAACTCAAGCTAAACTAATAAGTCTCCTTCAAGAATATCAGGATGTGTTCACTTGGTCATACCAAGACATCTCTAGATTAGATACCAATATTATGGTCCATAAACTCTTTCTTAAACCTGAATGTAAGCCCATAAAAAAAAAGCTTAGAAGGATGAAACTTGAAATGCTTCTGAAAATTAAAGAAAAAGTGAAGAAGCAATTTAAAGCAAGATTTCTTGAGGTAGCCAAATATCCTAAATAGGTAGCCAATATAGTCCCAGTTCCGAAGAAGGATGGTAATGTGCGAATGTGTGTAAATTATAAGGATCCAAACCCAAAAGATAATTTCCCTTTACCTTACATAGACACCTTAGTAGATACTACTGCTAAAAATGCACTATTTTCCTTCATGGATAGGTTTTTGGACTATAACAAAATCAAAATGGTAGCTAAAGACATGGAAAAGATCACCTTCGTAACCATGTTGGACATTTTTTGCTACAAAGTGATACCTTTGGGGCTCAAGAACACTGGGACAACTTACCAAAGGGCAATGGTAACATTATTCCATGATGTCATGCATAAGGAAATAGAGGTCTATGTGGATGATATGATCACCAAGTCGCCTAAAAAGAGTGAACATGTGGCCAATTTATGAAAATTTTTAAGAAGGCTTTGTAAATACCAACTCAAGCTAAATCCGACCAAATGCACATTCGAAGCCACATCCGATAAATTATTGGGTTTCATTATGAGCAAGAAAGGAATAGAGCTTGATCTTGATAAGGTTAAGGCCATTTAGAATCTACCACCACCTTGAACTCAAAAGAAAGTGAGAAGTTGCTTAGGAAGACTAAACTACATAGCACAATTCATATCCCAGTTGACCAACAAATGTGATTCGATCTTTCGATTGTTTTAAAAACAAAATTTTGAAGAATGGAATCAGGAATGCAAAGAAACTTTGATAAGGTCAAACATTACCTTTCAAACCCTTTAGTTCTTGTGCCACCAATGCTCGGCCAGTCGCTAATCTTGTATTTATCAATTTTAGACAAGTCGATAGGCTATGTATTATGACAACACGATGAATCAGGAAAGAAGGAACATGCTATCTATTACTTGAGCAACAAGTTCACAGAATATGAAAATAATTATTCATTCATTGAGAAGCTATATTGTGCTTTAGCTTGGACAGCCCGGAGGTTAAAGTAATATATACTGTACCACACTACGCTACTAATCGCTAAGCTTGATCCATCAAGTATTTATGTGAAGCTCCCGCCTTGTTCAAAAGGTTAGCCAAATGGCAAGTTATGCTTTTTGAATATGATATCATGTATGTGAAACAGAAAGTTATTAAAAGTAGTGCAATAGCAAACTTTTTGGCAAGTCAAGCCATATGTGACTATCAGCCTTTAGACTTCAAGTTTCCTAACGAAGACTTGATTGCATATCTGAGGCAAAAAACACTGTCAAGTGTAGGTCATCATGGAAAATGTACTTTGATAGAGCTTCAAATGCACTGAAGCATGGAATTGGAGCAATTTTTATCTCACCTGATGGAAACCACTACCCCTTCACTGCAAAGTTCAATTTTGATTGCACCAAAACATAGCTGAATATGAAGCCTGCATCATCAGACTCTAAGCAGCCACTGAAAGAGGTATTTGAACACTACAAGTGCTTGGAGATTTAGCCCTCATTATTTACCAACTGAAGCGAGAATTGCAAACACGTGATGCTAAACTGATCCACTATAGGAATCTAATATCAGAGCTCAAGAAAAAGTTTGATGATATCAGCTTTCAATACCTACCTCAAGAAGAAAACCAATTTCCTAATACCTTGGCCACTTTATCGTCCATGTCTAAAGTCAATCGAGAATAGGACATCACTCTTATTCAAATGAGCATCTATACAACCCTGACACATTGTCAGAATATTGAAAAAGAGATGGATGGTTTGCCATGGTATCATGACATCTTTCAGTACATCAAGGATCAATAATACCCAAAAGATGCCAACAAAACTAATAAAAAAATCATAAAACAATTAGCTGTGAACTTTATTTTGGATGGCAAGATTTTGTATAAGAAATGCTAGGATCAACTGTTATTCTGATGCGTAGATGCCTCTGAAGCCAAAAGAATATTTGAAAAAGTATTGGTTGACTCTCGAAAAGGATTGCATTAACTATGCAGGTCATGTGATTAAGCTACTATTGGTTGACTCTCAAAAAGGATTGCATTAACTATGCTTGAAAGTGTCATAAATGCCAAATCTATGTTGACAAATTCCACGTCCACCGATACCTCTACATGTTGTGATAGGTCCATGGCCTTTTTCTATATGGGTCATGGACATGATTATACCGATTACCTTTAAGGCTTCTAATGGGCATCGCTTCATTTTGGTCATAATTGATTATTTTACTAAGTAGGTAGAGGCAGCTTCTTATGTCAATGTCACTAGATTTATCATGCATAAATTTGTAAAATTGGACATCATTTGGAGATTTTGTCTTCCTCAATAGATCATCACAGATAATAAGCAAAATCTAAAGAATAAGATGATGCAAGCAGTGTGCTGTTAGTTTAAGATTAAGCATCAAACTCCATCCCATACCACTCAAAAATGAATGAAGAGTTGAAGTAGCCAACAAAAATATCAAGATGATAGTTGAAAAGATGATCGAGACATCCAAAGATTGGCATGAAAATGCCTTTTGCCTTACAAGCCTATCACACAATAGTATAAACTTCCATGGATGCTACCCATTCTCTTTGGTTTATGGCATGGAAACTGTCTTACCAATCAAGGTTGAAATTTTTTCACTTTGAGTCTTGATGGAATCCCAACTTAAAGAGGCTGAATGGGTTATGAGTCTATATAAGCAGCTTAATCTCACTAAAGAGAAAAGAATTAAAGCCATTTGTCACAGGCAGTTGTATACAAATGGGTATAAAGGCCCATAATAAAAAGGTTTATCTCTGCTAGTTTCGAACGGCTGACTTGGTATTTAAATCCATCCATAAAGATGCTCATGAAAAATTGCTTGATAATAAACAAAACTGATAATAAGATTTCCTAGCATTACTTGGACTAATAGAACTTTGCAAAAGCTTTGTTTCATGTCTAAAGACTAAGATTGAACTCTTGGGGCCATAACCGGTTTTGCCTTTAAACCTCATATCTTGAAAATATGCTCAAAACCACCTCCTAGTAAGTGATCATGGATCTCTTATACCTTCAAAGAAGGGAGAACCTTAACATTCAAAGCCTCTCAAAATCTAGAGCAAGATTGACAAACCTTGGGCAAAAAGCACATTATCAAAGCCGAAAAAGGCCAAAACCAACCATTGGATTAGGCTTTTAAAGTAATTACCTTTGCATCATTTAGATAGGAACTTGCATTCCCTTGAATTTTGCAATGTTTAACATCCTATAGGTACCAGCTCTCATATACAAAAGTCAAATTTATGAGGAACCAAGGCATAATTTTTTGATTTCAAAAAACCTTGAAAGGCCTCAAGTAAGTACCATTAACCCTACATGCTCATTGAAAGTCACCCAAAAGAGAAATCTAAACTCATTTCCTTTTAAGTCCTCAAAAAGTAGGATGCACTTCCTAACTTATCTCAAAGCCTACACAAGCTAGTGGACCTACCTACCTCAGCCCTCAAATATTAGGATGCTGATCAAAGCCTATACAAGCTGGTGGCCTATCTCAGCCCTCTAAGAGCAGGACGCTGATTAAAGCCTACACAAGCTGGTGACACCTACCTACCTTAGTCTTCAAAGAGCAGGAGGCTTATCAAAGCCCACACAAGCTGGTGGCATCTACCTATCTTAGTCTTTAAAGAGCAAGATGCTTATCAAAGCCTATACAAGCTGGTGACACTTGCCTACCTTAATCTTCAAAGAGCAGGGCACTTATTAAAGCCCACACAAGCTAGTGGCACCTACCTACCTCAGTCCTCAAAGAGCATGACACTTATTAAAAGCCCACACAAGCTTGGGGCACCTGTCTACCTAGTCCACAAAGAGATGGACATAATTTTTTACCTACCTCAAAGCCTATACATGTTTATGGAACTTGTTTAAGGTTAAACTTAAAAAATAACCTAATAGGGAGGTTAAACCCTATAGAACTCATCAAAATATTCTTTTCTCAAAGTTATTCAACCCCTTTCGATATGATACTAAATAGCTCTCTACTTCTCTATAAGCACACAAATCCATCATCTCACCCAAATAAAATGGTGTCTATTTTGTCTTTGCCCTGTTCCTAATATTTAACAATAGCCAAAGAGGGGTAGCTATAAACACCTCATTTTGGTCGGACTAGTTTCTGGCATCCTAAGACTTAGGTGAAAGATGATAAAATAAAAAAACAAAAATAAAAACTTGAGGATAACTATCGACGACTGTGTCACCAGGTACTATTAGTTGACACAGTGCTAGGTAAAAACTTTTTTTTGGGAAGGTTTGGAATGCCTATTTGCCGTATTAATGGAATATATAAAAATAAGGTATCAAAGGCCACTTTTCATGGTGTCACTAGGGTCATTCAAATGAATACACAAATCAATTTCCCACTGTTTGTGACCAAGTTAAGGAAAATTAAGAAGTCACAGGTATGTGGAAGTGCACAAGTATTGATATGAGGCCTTATGACACAAGTATCGATACAAGAGGTTGGTATCATCACCTAAGATGTTGTATCAATACCAAGCTTATTTGTATCGACATAGACCTTGGCAGTAGCTATAGTTTTGATTTTTGGCAAAATGTATTGCTATAAAAGCATAAGTATCGATATAAACCCATGGAATATAAATATAGACCTCTAAGTCTTAGGATTGGAAACATTTTTTGCTCTTAGTGTCAATACATAACTCATTTTGTCGAAACTCATGGGTAAAAAGTACCTTCAGTATTGACACACCAAGTCATTTTTGCCCAGTTTGAGCCACTTTTCAACCTTCAAAAACTCGATTTAAACATGTTTTTGCACTAAGGAACTATCATAAATCATTGCAAACCTCAACTATGGGCTTATGATCAGATTCAAGCAAATTTTAGCCTAAATGATCAATGACAAAGGTCACTTTCATAAGATATATGGTTGTAAGAGGGTATGGCAGGCATATCTCCAGTTGCAGGCTATCACAGCCTTTTTACCTCCTTACTCAGCATGGTAGAACTAATAGAAAAAGAGTCAACTGAGCATGGCAGCTAGAAATGTTTGCTGGTGTAGGAAGGAAAGATCAAAAATATCTTGCATGATCTTCTAAAAGTAGTGGTTGAGCATTGAATAAGAAAAAAACTCTCAACTATCTCAAAAGAGAAAAGAGACCTTCAGCCATTTTCAAAAAGCTCTCCATCAAACTTAAAAGACTCCATCCATTCCAAAAAAAATCCCCTAGCAACTCCAGTTCCAAAAACTCACCAAAACACTATTCCATTACTTTCACCCTCAACCAACGTCTATTCCAGTAGCTCCCTAAAACGACCACCAAAACACTTTCAAAACCTTAACCTTTCACATACTCTAATCCTTAAAACACCCCACCAGCAATCATATCACTAGAAAGCTTTTTCTTTTCCCCTTTTTCTTGCTAAATAATAGTAAAAATAGGGAAAGAACTAAACTTAAAGTCATTACTTTAAAAAAGGAAGAAAGTTCAAGCTTTTGCTCGTATATTTTCTACCTTGTTCCATACATTTTCTGTTTTGATCATCTATTTCATTTTAGTGAGCCTTTCATGCTACCATGACCCTCCTTAGACTTTCATGCATTATTGTTGCCTTGGTTGTGGTAGTTTTAGGATCTTGATAACTCTCTTGACACTTTGATGTTTTTTGGCTATATAAACTCACCATACTTCATTTTTATCATTGCACAACCTTTGTTTAGGCATCTTTTGCCATGTTCCTTCCATATTCACATATTCATCTCATATTCAAATGGTCACCTTAACATGTCTTATGTATATTCATACATTTTTTTATGTTTTAAAGAGTCTCGTGAAATAAAAATGTTGTATAAACATCCATTTTTTTGTCTAAACAAGTTCATATCACCTTTATACACCCTATTTATCATCTTCTTGCATTTGTGTGACCCATTTTCACATTAAAATGTCACCTTTATAAGTTTACATGTTTAATCCATGATTATCTTTGTATGTGCTATATTTTGTTCATCATATCTCCATTAAAATGCTTGCTTGTTTCTTAAAACTTGATTTTAAAAAAAAATACACAAGTTTATGCTACCTTCAATAGATAAAGAATAGCATGGACTTAATGCTTTCATAAAATTAGTCTTCCAATCTTGGGAGAAAGCAACATTTTAGCTGTGGATTCATGATAATACAAGTTTAAAGATGTTGTTTTACAAGCAAACATAACCTCCTTTTAGTCGAAAAATACAAAGCCTTAATCTTGAGTTTAACACCTTTAAGACATGGTCAACGGGTTATTTCATGGTCTTAAACTACTTCAGGATTATGGAACGACCTTATGATGCCCATGTCATTCTTTTCCCTTATGTTATGGATATTCGGATGTCTATAAATTGAAATTGACCCGCAAAACACTCAGAATATCGAATAATCCCTTTGGTTTTTCTCTAGCAGCATTGTACTTTAGATTTAAAAATCACATTTCAACCATAAAATATTTTCTTTGATTTTTCTAATATTTTTTCCTTAAAAGTAATCAAATTACCTTTCCAATGGTAGCTTATTTACCCTCTAAAGCCTTCAGAATGCACCTGATTGGTTCCCTAACAACACCAACCCCTTTTGACTCGGATCAAGGCTAAAATACAAAAATATAAAAAAAGATTTCATATTAAAATTTTTGCTAGTGGAGATACTCCAACTCTATTGCTCTGAGGGGACAGTCCAACCCCACTTTTAATTGAAAATCTAAATTTTCTCTTTATTCCTAAATATATTCCTAACTTTATCTTTAGGGATACTCTAATCTCATTACTCTAAGGGGATACTTTAACCTGTTTTAATTAAATATTCAAATTTTCTTTTTATTCCTAAATATTTTCCTAATTCCATATTTGGGGATACTCTAGCTGCACCTCTGTATAGGGATACTCTAATCCCATTTTACATAAAAAATCCAAAATTTTCTTTCTTTTAGGTGCTTTATACTGCTTTGATTAAAATCATCTTTGACCCTCAAATTACCATCGAATCTAGACCTATCTCTAAAATTATCACCTAGGTTATTCTTCAATAATTAAAGATAATTATGAGATACATTTTGATTGTACCTCATTTTCATGTTCTTTTGTTTGTGATTACTTGTTTATGATATTATTATATTTCTCCTTTTTCTGTCCTACTAACATGTTTCCTTTTGTAATGATTATTGTGCATTCATATTTAAACTTTGTTTTTTTAGCAAAATTTGCAAGGCAATGTTCCGTGTTGGTATCTTTCCAGTGCATAATACAAAACATTCAATTTTTTAAATCCAATACAGACATTATTTTCACAAAAAGCCCTATGTTCCTTACATCTCCAAGGCGCATAGGTAATCTAATTTTCTTTAAGACCCAGATTTGTTTTTCTGTCAAAACGTCATGCATTTAAGAGGATTATATCTAAATAAAGATGAAATGGAACCGATTTAACTGAGACCAAAGTGAGATATAGTTAGTAGGTATCGATTTTAGGTGTCGTGGGGATGCCATGCATAACCAACTCCCGAACCCAACCAATGAATCTTTGAGCTTTATAGACCTTGAAATCGACATTTAGAGTTTCATAATATTGTTTTCAATAGGCATCTGATTCTGCCTAGCTCAAAATGATATGTGGTGACTCTAAGTTTATGGCCATTTCCAGGTAGCCATCTGAGACTGGTTGGATAAGCAATTTGCCTAACTATCTCTTCCTTTTCCTTCCTATTATTATACTTAATCCAAATCTCGATCATGGGATAACTCAAAGGCTCGGCCATAACCAACCATCGTTTATTTTTAAGTTGAGTGCATTATGCCCTTCTGATCATCTGAAGTTTTAAAGGTGGGGCACGTGGTGACAATCACGAGTAAAGATTAACCCTCTCGTGATGCCCAAAAATCAGTACCTTATTAACTGTATGTTAATTTAAATTTTGATTTTGATTTAGTTTAAATATGTAGTATTTCATTATGATTGTCATAATATTTTATTAACCATTTTTATTATTTAGAGAAAGTTAGGTTTTATTATTTTTGAAAATCACAATATCATTTGCACCCTTCTAAAGAACCAAGAGGACAAGAAAGCTTACTATCGCTCTTTTTCTTACCTTGCTAGAGAACCTGTGGAATGCGAAAGGTTTTATTTTTTACAAAAATTAAGAAAAATCTCAACTTTCATTTCGAAAAGGATGTCTTGTTATCAAAATAATCCATTGAACCCCTCATATATTTTGGTAGGAATTTTACGTACTATTTTAACATCGATGACATTACCTTAATTTTTCAAAAATTCTAATTTTATTAAAATATTAACAAAATAGCCTAAGACTCGAAAGTAGTCCTAAAAATAATGAACCTAACCTAATGTATACTTTCAACATAAAAGTATCTACTAGACACATAGGACTCAACTCTATTACAAAATTACAAAAACATTATTAGGGTAAACCTTCAATGTGAAATTATCCTGGTGCCTAAGGACTCGAAAATAATAAATAAAGGGTGTGAACATATCTTAAATGTACATCGTCGGCCTAAAATTATCCCAATTATCTACGACTAGGCTAAAAAAAAATTACTAAAATGCCTTTCAGGTATCCTTGTGATGTAAAAGTATCTTGGCACCCAAATAAATTCCAATATGATAATAGAATGACAAACCTATCCTAAATATGCACCTTTGGCATAAAAGCATCTTGATTACTATCTAGAACTTGGTTCTAGATGAAATTACCAAGATGCCTTTAGGGTGCACCTTCGACATGAAAATATCCCAGTACCTTCATGGACATTAATATGATTATAGAATGACAAACTTATTTTAAATATACATCTTTGGCATAAAAGCACCTTGGTTACTATCTAGGACTCTATTATAGATGAAATTAGGAAAATGCCCTTAGGTAGACCTTCAACATGAAAGTATCTTGGTACTCTAATGGACATTAATATGATGATAGAATGACAAACCTATCCTATATATACATCTTTGGCATAAAAGCATCCCGATTACTATCTAAGACTCCATTCTAGATGAAATTACCAAAATATCTTTAGGGTATACCTTTAACAATAAGGAATCCCAGCACCTTAAAGGACATTAAAATAATCATAAATGATGGATTTATCCTAAAGAAGGAATATAACGTTCTAGAATTGGCTAAAAATGCAAAATTACAATTAAGTCCTTAAATTTTTAAAAATTTCGTTTCATACTTATGAAAAACTGAGAGAATATGAAAAGTTTTGAAAATTTTCATACCCCTACGGAGAGCTATAGGAATAATAGAATTCTTTAAAATTGACAAAAATAATTGTTTTGCCCTTAAAGACTAAAATTTTATATTTAGTCCCTAAATTTTTTAATTTTGCCTTTAAGTCCCTAGATGGAAAAAAATCATAAAATATCACAAACACGTAATAATGCATATGAAAAACATAGATATACATCCAAAAAGGCTTGGCCAACACCTTGGCTTTGAGACAAAATTTTTTGGTTATTTGCAAAGTAGTCCTAAGCTTTCTAAAATTGTAAAAAGACCTTTAAATGGAAAATCATCATAAAAAATCATCAAACCAGCAAAGAATCAACATAAAAATCATAGCAAAAATATACATAAAGGTTAGGCCAAGCACTTTTGGCCGTAAAACATGATTTTTTTTTCATATTTTCCTTTTAATCCTTAAATTTTTTAAAATTGCAAAATGAACCCTAAAGGTGTTAAAAATACCTAAAACATGTTTAGAAACACTTAAAAATCTCATGGCTCTTGGCCAAGCGAAAAATGTCATAAAAAACTTCTACAAATTTTATCCTTATTTTACTAACATCACAAAATAACCTAGAAATCATGAAATTAAAACAAAAATAAGCACTAAATCATCATTATCAACTCCAATTAGATTTGGCCAAGGTGAAAAATACCAAACCCAAACATATTTTAATATAAAAAATCATGAAAATAAACATAACTAGTTATCATTGAACTTAAATAAAAATAAAATAAATATACTAATATTGCAAACAATATAATAACATCAAACGCCATGAAATGAATGATATAAACATCATCATAAATGCAAGAAAATCAAAACAATAACAACACAAATAATAGTCTATATATATGTATATATATATATAAAACAAAATTTCACTAAAAAACAAAAATCCTAACAACTATAAAAATTTTTCTAAGTCATCATGCTTAGCCTTTCAACATGGATAAAATTCCATGAGCCTTAACATGATTTTGATTCGTAAATGAGATAAAAAGAATGAATAAAATGAAAGAAACAAAAGAAATAATGTTTTTACCTTAAAAAACTAAAGAAAACTAAATGAAAAAAAAGTTTTTCTTCAATATTTCTTTTCAAATGCCAAAGACCCCTTTTCAAATTCATGCTTCCCTATTTATAAGGGAAGCCTTCAGTCCAAGGACTGAACAAACAACCTTTTCCCAAACATTTTTCTTTTTTTTTTTGATGTTTTTTATTTAAGTGATAATTAGCATTTTTATAATTGATTTGATTTAGCTTAAAAGTGACCTGATGTAAATTTATTGTTTTTGTCATTTTTTGGCTCCTGTCATTCATGACATCATCCATTTCTAGAGATTTTATGTGATATTTGTAATATCTATAAAATTATATTGTAAAAATTAATTAAAAAGACTAAACTATAAATTAATAATTATATATTTGAAATAAAATTTCATAATATTAATTTAATTTAATAAAACAATAAAAAAATTTTAATTTTTAGGAAAAAATAAAAAAGACTAAAAAATAGCAATCTTGTAAAACTTTATGAGAAAAGCCTTTACTGAGAAAAATTGTCATATACAAAAAAATACAAAACTCATAAAATAAATTAAATTTTTATAAAATAATTTAATAGGGATTAAACAATAATATTTAACTAATTTTAAAAACTTATAAACTCAAAAAATTTTAACTAAAAAATTTACAAAGTAGAAAATTTCATAGCTTGAAAAATGAAAAATTTTGAAAGAAAATGCAAAACCCATGAAATAAATTGGATTTTGAAAGCTGATTTACTGTAAATTAAACGATAATATTTGAAGAATTTTAAAAATTATAAACACAGAAAATCTTCACCAAAAAAATTTATGGAATGAAAAACTCCATATTTTAGAATAAGATATTTTTTAAAAAAAGAAAACTCATAAAATAAAGTAAATTTTAAAAAACTGGTTTAATTGTAGTTAAATGGAAATAGTTAAAAAATTTTAAAGTTCAAAACTTGAAAAAATTTCACCGAAAGTTTTACAGATAAAGGAAAGCTTGTATGTTAAACCCAAGAAAATTTCAAAGAATTCATTAAGCTTGGATAAAATGAGTTAAATAGAACATATTATCAAAATACTAATTTACAAAATGGTAAAAATGAGAATCCAGAATTCAAAATAATTTTATCAAAAAAATTTGATAATTATAACACTTGTAGTACTGTAAAAAATTCAAAATGAATTACTAAAATAAACAACATGACACCTCATAGTATAAAATGCAAATATAATTTTTTCCTTGAATATTTTTTATTTTTTTTAAGCGAGTGTCGACATAAATACTACACTAGTATCTGTAAAAATATACGACGACCAATTTTCCAAATTTTACAAAAAATTCTTAAAAATTTGTTAGAAATGAAAATTTTGTCCATGATATCATTTGCAAAGATAGATTTTAAAAATTAGAAAAGAAACTATTAAAAAATAATTTTTCTTTTAAATATTCGTCTTGTATATCAAAATTAGAAATCAAAATTTGACTTTTTCTATCATGTGAACTTACGACCATTTAAATATAACTAAAAATGTTTTAAGAATGTCTAGTTCATATGAAAAAAAAAAGGTCATTCCCGATGAAGGTGGTCGTTAAGTTCTTAATCTCGGATATTTGGGATTATCGAAAAAAAGATTTGGACGACATTAAGTGTCTACACTATCAAAAGATTGAAATATAGCAGCAACCGAAAAAACAACAAATTGCCTTTCATAAGAGTAATTTTTGAATGAAACGAGAAAGGCAACATTTGTTGTAAATTTCAGCACATTTAGCTCACTTGCTATCCTAAGATGCAACAAATCTATGGAAAGTTTCCACAATGATTTCTAGGTGCATTAAGCTCAATAGATCCTTCAAAGTTCCCAAAAATTCTAGCTTTGAGATTTTTGTACATTAAGGCCGAAATTAACTTTCTTTTGGGCAAAATAAATATCAATAATTTTAAATTAATTTTTATACATAATATATTAAAAACTAAAATATATAATATATAAAAAATTAATTTTTACAATAAGAAAATTAAAAAAATGGCCTAGTGATCGCATATTAGGTGGGCTAGATAACATCAATTTTAAATGTTTTAATGCGTATTTAATTTGAATCGATTAAAAATAATTTTTATCAATACACATTTTGTATGCTTTCCAGAATTAAGAAAAATTTTATAAAAATTATTTCATAAAGCTTACAAGGCCGAAATCTAGAGATCAATGCACATGACATCATGATGTTAATTAACATCAATTAGGCTATACCTATTGCACATAATTCTTAATTTATAGGCTTTGATACAACTAATGAAAATCCATATTCTTGGTAAAGTTCTGCCTATCCAATAATGGCATTTAAAATTTACAAAATAACATAAATTGGTAGTAGAAACATTAAACACAAAAGTAATCAAACGTCCCTGCAAATCCTTGGGAGGGAATTCACATGTAATAAACTAAAATGGATTTAATAAGATTAAATCACATATTTGATGAGAAGCTTACCAAACTATCAAATCTCATAAGTCAAATCTAGTTCGAAGGATTCTTGAAAAGAGTACCCATGATGTTTGATCAAGTCCACGAGGTCATGAACAAACATTTGTTTTACCTCCAATGGTAATCCACATATATGATAATGGAAGATTTTTCAAGGATCAGTGGTTCTCTGGTGCTAGCTAAAAACCTAAACCAGTCTTTACTAAAAGAAAATTATGAGCTACTTCTTTCTTTATACAATCCAGGAACATTTCAAAATAGTGACAGCGCCAAAGATGAGGGAAGAATATGACCATAAAAAGGTTATATAATGGTGGAAAGATGGGGTTTTCCACCATGCAACGGTGGCTAGTGTGAAAACAAGAGAAAACAATTTTCTTTTCTAAATTAAAATCATTTCAAAAAGTTTTTTTTCGAGTTACCATTCAAGTTAACTATACTTACCTACTTGACATAAATCTAGCTCTGTGCACCATAGATTATTTAGCTAAGCTAGATTTCTATGGAGTTTAATCCAAATTAAACTCTTTAATTTATCTTATGAATTAATTTATTTGATTCACATATCACATAATTAAATTAAGATAAATAAATAGAAACCAATTTTAGCTAATTATCTATCACATATATGAATTTTTATCTAAACAAAACTTATAATTAAATTAAAACAATTTCAATTTAATAATAATCTTATTAATATTCATTATATAAATAATTAATATTATGAAAAGATTATCCAAGGAATTTTAGCTAGGACATTATTCACTGTGTAACGTCTTAATTTACACATTTTCGATCTATACATAGTATGTCTCAACTTAGACATTATCTAAATAAGACAATCTTATCTATTATGTCTTAGAAAGACAACAAAATCTTAGATTTCATAAAATTTAAATTTTTGTCTTAAATTAATTCTTAATTGAACTTCTTCAATTAAGTATTCCATTTAATCATCTTTTATTTAATTAAGTCAAACATAATTAAATCCTTATTTTAATTGACAATACCATCATATTTTGCGTGACCCATTAGGTTCCCAACATATTAGCAATGAACATAATTAATCTCATTGATCATGTTCATAAATCAAAAGTGAGATTTAGCAACCCATCATGACCACCCAAATGTTATAGTCGATGTGATTTATCGGGCTTTTTAGTAATTAGCCTATTAGTGTAATATGGTCCTTTCAACATATATCCCAAAAGGAGCATGAACATCGCATAGTGTATACTCATGCTTCAATCCATGTTAGATCTTTCAACTCAAGGTTCATAATCATGAATCTATAAAGAACGATTTCTCATAATTCTTTATCCACTTGCCAAAGACTTTAATTCGATTAACCATAGCAAGATCATTTAGGAGTTATTTAGAGTGGTGAATTTTCTCTGGCCACTTATTCATCTTTAGTATGTTTCATATCATACCCAAAACCATTTTAATTTTTATATCCATCTATTGTAGACCCGTTCATGATGAGATCTAAGTATGATACTCCACATACAAGATGAATTAGTATCACAAGTCTAAAGACTACTTATATGACTGGCACATGAGCACATATTTCATAGAAACTTGAGTGACTAACATTAAATGGAGTTCTCATACCGGCCATGTTCAATGGACTTTTTTCAATAAAACAAACACCTATATGCTATCCCAATGAATTCTATATATTTCAACTTTTATGAGATTAAATAGTTGCATGATCCAATGCTTAGAGGCTTAGCATATGGTAGCTTTATGCATTGTTAATACCCTATCTTGATAATATAATGACTAGGAACATTTATAAAAATGCGGCTTTGATGCAAAGAATCTCATCATCATAACTCCTTAATATCTTTGCAAAGCCATTGTGTTTTAAATGCTTTATCCAGTTAAAGTTTATGTGATAATCAATCATGCCACTAGCATAAAGGAAACCTTTATCACTATAATATAATAACATATATATAGTTAATTGGTAGTGTATCTGATGTCTTTATCCAATTGGCTGAATGGAATCCATATTCTTCGTGAAGCTTGGCCTCATGGAAAAATAGCATTTAAAATTAACATTTAACATAAACGTGCAGCAGGAACATTAAACATGAAAATAATTAAACTTCCCTATGGATCTTTAGAAGGGAATTGACATGTAATATATTAAAACATATTTAGATAAATTTAATCAAACATATGATAAGAAGTTACCTAACTTTTAGATATCATAATCCAAAGTTAAATCCAACCCAAAAAAACTTAAAGGTGGGTGGCGTAGTGTTTGATCATATTTATGAGGTCATGAGCAATATACTTGTCTTGCCTCTAACAGTAATCCATGAGGATGATAATGGAAACTTTCTTAATGATCAGCCATTCTCCGTTGCTAGTGTTACAAAATACACCAGGGTGGATCCTCATGATCTATGAATTCATACGACTTAAAATATTTTTTTGACTATAAATATCTTCTTGATCAAGACTTTTCCTTTGGCTATGTGATGAAAACGAGAATGTATGGATTCTCAACTTATGGTACAGTGAGGGGGACCGTAAGATGAATTGCTCATCTTATTAGTCTCGGATGACCATCGTAAAATGGCCAATGCTTGGAGTCACCACCGATCATTTTGGGCTAGGCATGATCGAATGCCTATTGAAACCTATGTTTTAAGTTACAAAACTCAAAACATCAATCTCATGGTCTACGTAGTGCAAAGATTCACCATTTGGGTTTAGGAGTTGGTTATGCACAATAAGGTACGAACCTCTTCGCGATGCCCGAAATCGGTACCTTACTAGCTATGTCTTATTTCGATTTTGATTCTTTCGATCTTAACTTGTTATTATTTTGATATAACCACTTTTAATACATGAATCTTGTAAAAATAATCTAGGTTTTGATGAAAAAGATTTAATCTCACTTATGCCCTAGACAGATGGGGAATATAAAGATTTTTGATAAAAATAACCTCTAGATTTCACTTTGAAAATGGAATGTTCCACTTTGGGCACTTGAGAGATACCCACGCGGTACATTACCTTTAGTTTTATTTAAAATGATTGGAAAACATGAACACAAATAATCATCATAAAGAAATCATGTTAGTAAGATAATGAATGAAGTAACATAACATGGATCATTCAATGCAATGATAAAAAAAAAGGGACAGACTATTGGAATTTATCTCGCAATTGGTATTAATTATTTAAGAATAACCGAATCGATAATTTTTGAGATGCATCTGGGTTCCTTGATTAAACAAGATTTGTTTGACATATTCATAGAAGTCTGAGAATGAGAAAAAAATTAATTGTAGATGAAAATAAGGTTGGAGTATCCCTTCGAAAAGGTAGGGTTGGAGTATCCCCATGGATGATAAACAATTTCGATAAAAGAGGTTTCTTTTAATCTTGACAATTTTGAAAAGCGAGGTTGGAGTATCCCTTTAGAAGATAGGCTTGGAGTATCCCCAAAAATGATGCATTTGACACTCTTTAGAGAAGTCGAGTTGGAAAACTTAAGTTAGCAAAACCTTATGATTTAGGGAATGCATGAGCCTTTCAATAACTTTTGGCAAAAGAAATTATTGTGAATGAAGATGGTAAAGATGTAAAATGTGTTTGTGCCTTGATACAAGCCTATGGGAGGTCAAAGCATAGTCTAGAGTCTAATCGGGTTGACATAGAGACACTCAAATATCTCAAGATGAAATTCAGGAAACAACTTAATTTTGACCAAAACCAAAAATAAGGGATAGCATCACACTATCTTGCTTCTCGAATTTATTCTAAATTGGTTCGAAGGATTTCGAAGGTGGACAAGGCACCATTAGAAAGGTAACTCGATGAGGGTCATCCTAAAAATATTCCCACTACCAAAAAAAAGTGAGTTTCTGGGAGAATAAATTTTCAAGTTCAAATTAATGTGCCGCTGGCAGAGCATATGACGGACAAGGTGTGTTAAAATTTGAAAAATCACCCTGGACTCATCTGGTATCAAACAATTACAAACAATACCTTTTGAAAAGGGAATTTCATGAACCTTTTAGCCAAAATGTTTGAAAAATTTAGAAATACCATTTAATGGGCCTGAATGGCCCGACTAGAATACATTTTCAGATTTTAGAGGCTCCGATAGTTTAGACTTGAAAAATCATAACTCTCTCATCCAGAATGATCCGAGGGTGAACAAGAGATATTTAAAGATAATTCGACATGCTTTGATAGAAAAATATCAAAAATTTCATGAAAAATTATTTAGGATTTTAAAATAATTTTTCAATTTGCAATAGTTGTGTTGCCAGTAGGGGACAAAGCAAAGTAGGGGATATCTCTTTTTTTTATGCCTACGAGTCCAAACTCGAGTCATTGACATTTGAATGTCTATGATTGAGGGGAAAGAGTGGCATGAGCATCACAAGCTCATTTGCATAGCCTCAGAGTAGTTTGGGACATGAAACAGCCCGTTGATCATACCATTCAAGGTTTTGACTCAAGAAAAAGGCACAAACATTTAGGGAATAATTGTAAGACCATTATCATTTCAAAATCAGAAGATTTGAGCTTGTTTAACCAAGATTCCAGATCTGAAAAACTTAATTTTCCCTAAGATATTGTGCTAGCTTTAAAGAAAATGCTAAGTCCATGCTAATCCTTATTGGTTGAGGCTAACATGCTTGGCTTGGGGGGTTTCAAATATTAGTTTTTATCAGCCATCAAACATGTATTTTGACAACAAACATATAAGGGGATGGCACATAACACGAATGGGGATGCTAATTTTACTAATGGCCCAGACAAAGAAAGTGTTATGCACTTTGATAAGAAAATGCTATGGATGCTAAAAATGATAATAATTCATGCAAGTTAATGTGTAAATGTGCTTGAAATGTGTTAGGCTAATGATTCATACAT
>JBBYHO010339312.1:66061-84447 GCA_038382025.1 Adansonia gregorii | reverse complement strand
GAGGTTAATGATGATTTTAAAATCTTTTATACCAGGTAATCTAATATCCTTATGCATGAAGATAATCAATTCAATCATTATGGTCGGACTCTATTATAGATTTTTGACCACATTATCCATAGGTCCCTCTTATCTCTTTTTTCTATGAGTTTGGGTTATGGAAGAAGGAACAGAGATGAAGGTATCAGCAATAAGTGGGTTTATTACGGGACAATTCATGATGTTCATATCAATCTGCTATATGCCTTTGCATTTAGCATTGGGTTGTCCTAATACAATAACTGTCCTAGCTCTACAATATCTTTTGTCTCATTTCTTCTAGAATAATCACAAAGACTTTTTTGATTCAAGCCTTGTACACATCGCCCGTCACACTATGGGCGCTGGCCATGCCCGAAGTCATTACCTTAACCATAAGGAGAGGGATGCCAAAGGCAGGGCTAGTGACTAGAGTGAAGTCGTAACAAGGTAGCTATACTGAAAGGTGTGGCTGGATCACCTCCTTTTCAGGGAGAGCTAATGCTTGTTGGGTATTTGGGTTTAACACTACTTCACACCCAAAAAAAAGTGAGCTCAAGGTAAAATAATTAGCTTTTAAATTTATGCTTGTGAAATTTTAAAATTTATTTCTGCAAATGTTATCACAGTCAAAATTTTCCATTTTTAGGAATTTCTTAAGAGTTTTTTTTTTTAATTTGGGAAGTTGACCATATTGTAATTTTTTATATGAAAATTTTATTAATTTTATTTTTAATGGGTCAAAATTTATTTTTTCCATTTTATGAGCCTTAAAGCTCGTAAATGTTTCTAATAAGCCTAATATGCCCATTAATTTTTTAAAATGCCCAATGAGTCCATTTTTATTTTCTAACATGTCCAAAAAGCTTATTTTGATTTCTTTGATTTGTATAATTTTATTCTTTCAATACATAGTTTTTAATTTGTTACAGTCTAGTCCCTACAATTTTTTGTTCAAATTAATTTTTTTCTCTCTCATATTTCTATATGATTATTTCATGCATGATGAAATCCATAAAAAAAAACAAAACTAATTGATTTAAATCAAATCTATCTAAAAAATAAAAATAAAAAAATAATATTAAATAAACAAAAAAATCTTAGAATTTTTTGGGACTAATTTGACCAGGGTCTATATCTTCAACCGTTGGCCAATTTCCATCCCCTATAAATAGGAATCATTTTCTCAATTTGAAGACTTTAGATTGAAGGAAAAAAATTACAAAATTTCATTAGTTTTTCAAGCTGCTTAAGGTAAATTCTTTTACTAAATCTTTAGTTTTTGTTATTTTCATTCTTTTTTCTTCCTTTAGTAAAAACAATGATATTTTTATGTAAATATTTTTGTGTTATTTTTCTTAATAGCTTTCAAGTTGATTTATTCATTATTTATGTTGATTTTATGCATATTTTAACTTGGTAAAAATTATGACATTTATATATGTTGATATTTATGCAAATATATGATAGAAAAATATTGTTTTTATCAAAATATATGATGATCGAAAATGTTTATGGGCCTTGAATAATTTTTCATGCTTGATTTCATGATATTTAGGATTATTTTGTAAAGTTTGAAACTTTTAAGAACCTAAAAATAATTTTTCCAAAATTTTAAAGGCTTTAAATGGTTGATTCCAAGCTTGGCTGAATCTAGTATTGATGATTTTGTGAGTTTTAATTTTATTTAGCTTATTTCGTAATTATAGAAAATATACGGACTAAATTGCAAAGATTGAAAATTTTTGTATGTCCATTTATGCTTAGCCAATTGCTTGTGGTTATTTGTGAAAGTGTTTTTATGCTTAGTTTAACATATTTGAATATGTTTTATGCATTTTCTTTCATTTTGGGGTTATTTTGTAATTTTAAAATGTTTATAGATTTATTTACTAAATTGCAAATTTTTTGTTCAAAGGCCAAAGATGCTTGGCCAAATTGAAATTGTGAATATTGGTATGATTTCCATAAGTTTTTGTGATGAATTTTGAGTTTAATTATGCATTTATTTCATGTAAGGACTAAATTATAAAGTTTAAAACTTTTAGGGACCTTTTAGCAAAACTTTACATTTTAACATTTTAAGAATATTTCTAACATTCCTATGGTCTTTCGTAGCTGTGTAGAAATTATTAAAACTTTTTGTATTCCTCGAGTTTTTTGTTAGGGCATGAAATGTAATTTTAAAAAAATTTAAAGGTTTATTTGCAAATTGTAAAATTTTGTTCCAAGCCCATAGATGCTTGCCTGAATTAAAATTTTAAATATTGGTGTGATTTTCATAATTTTTGGTGATGAATTTTGTGTTTATTTTGTATAAATACTAAATTCCAAATTTACGAACTTTAGGGATCATTTAGAAAAACTTTGCACTTTTTGTTAATGTGATATTTTTGATATTTTAAAAATATTTCTAGCATTCCTCTTGTCTTTTAGAGGGGTATAGAAATTATTAAAACTTTTTATATTTTTTCAATTTTTTTGGGTACAAAATTTGATTTTAAAAAGTTTAAGGATCTATTAGCAATTTTTGCATTTTAGGTCAATTTAATATCTAAATAATTCATGAAGGGTAAAAATGTCATTTCATATTATTTTTGAGTCTTTTATGTTATCAGGATACTTATAGGTTGAATGTACACCTTAGGGGTATTTTAATAATTTCTTTAGAACCAAGTCTTGTGTGATCATCGGGATATTTCTATGTCGAATGTATACAGTAGGAATAGGTTCATTTATTTATGATATCATCAAACCTTTTAAGTCACTGGGATATGCATATATCGAAGGTAAACTCAAAGGGTATTTTGGTAATTTATTTTAAAATTGAATTTTTTTGATCATCAAGATACTTATATGTCAAATGTGTGTAATAGGGATAGGTTCATCCTTTTATAGAGTTGTCGAGTCCTCTAGGTTTATCGAGATGCTCTACATCAAAAGTAAACCTTAAAGACATTTTAATAATTTACATTAGAACCCAATCCTATATGATCATCGAGAAACTTTTACGTCAAAGCTGTATAGTAAGAATATGTTCATTTGTTTATATAGTTTAAGAATCCTTTAGGTTTACTGGGATACATATATGTCCAAGGTACTCTTTAGGGAATTTTATTAATTTATTTTAAAACCAAGTATTTTAGGATCACCAGAATACTTTTAGGTCGAAGGTTTACCTTAGAGGACATATTACTCAAATCAACCAAATTCAAATCCTTAGAGTGATGTTTAGTACATTTCGTTTAAGCTAAGTCTTAAGTTATTTATTATTATTAATTTTTACAAATCAAGGCAATGTCTCTGATGTTAAAGTAGTATGTGAAATTTCTCCAAGCATATGAGAGAGGTCATACGGATTATTTTAACAACAAAATATCTTTTTTAAAGTGGAAATCAGGATATTTATAAATTCTAGAAAAATAAAACTTTTGGTATTCCTTTAGTTCTTTTGTATGTGAAATTTCTCCAAGCATATGAGAGAGGTCATACGGATTATTTTAACAACAAGATATCTTTTTTAAAGTGGAAATTAGGATATTTATAAATTCTAGAAAAATAAAACTTTTTGTATTCCTTTAGTTTTTTAGTGGGGTAAAAAAGATATTTTGATTTTTTTAAAAAAAACTTTTCGTATTTCACTTGCTCTCTAGTGCGGTATGAAAGAGAATGACAAAAAACACTCGTGTTCTTCTGATCTTCTAGAAAGGTGCGAATGATATTTTGATTTTTAAAAATATTAGAAACCTAATTTTCCATTCTAGAATAATAAATAGTTTTCATAAAATTTAACTTTTGATATTTGAAAATTATAATTAAATACCAAATATTGAAACCAAATAAAAATCAAAACTAAAATTAACACATGATTAATAAGGTATTGATTTCTGGGGATCACGAGAAGATCGATCCTTACTTATGATTGTAATCGACTCTACCCTTTCACATGATCTTCAGCATTGACGTGGGCCTCAGAGTTTATTTTCAAGGGTTTTGTAAACTTAAAAGTATAAGCTTCGATAGGTGACCAATCTTAACTAGACAAAATAGATTAGTGGCAACTCTAGAAAACTGTCATTTAATAACGACTATTTAGGGTTAAGTTAAGTGAGTGATTCATCGCCACAAGTTAGTCCCCTTAAGATAAAAAATAAAATAAAATTAACATTAGTAAAGAAATGGGCCTTTAAAAATAAAAGAATTATGATATATTAACGTTTATATGAATAAGGGATATATCCATCATTTTAAGTTGGCCTAGTCAGGATTCGTATCCAAGCCACATTGTGACACCTATGGTTTAAACAAGAACAAGCAAAAAATCCATGTTTAGTCTTATTAAAATTTTCTTAAGACAATTCCAATATTCTAGTAGATATGTAGATATGCCTACACAAAAGAAAAAACATTTATCCAATAGTTTCCTTTTGTTTCTTTGTTTCATTCTAAGTTATTTGTAATTATTTTTTCATTAGATTTTATGAAAGTAAAAGTAGTTTCTCATACATCAAACTCAGAGTGCTCGACTGGAATATTAGGGAGTATCTTTGAGATTTTCTAGGTTAGAAAAATTTTACCCATGTTTAAAATTTATTTCCAAATGGATTATGTAAATGTAAATGAAAAGAAAATCTTTTTATCTCGGTCAGATTACCCAGGAGGTAAAACGATAGGCTTATACAAGGCGTTGATGTAATATTTCAATTTAAAAAAATCAAATAAAACAATTGACTTTTCTAGATTGCTTTTGTTGAAATTTTTTGTTATCTTTTAGAATCAATTTTGTCTTTTCTTTATTTTCCTAATATGCATATATTATTGCTATAATGTTTAGTCCTTTTATTTTTATTAGCGTCACATTAAAATTTAATATCGTTCATAAAATTCAATTTATTTTTCCTAAAATCCAAATAAATCAAGCAATGTCCTATATTATAATAATTTTCAAATCTCTCGCTAGACTATCTGGAAGAATTATAGGTATTATTAATAATATGGAACATCCTTATAAAAAAAGGGAATGGCTCAGAAAGTTTCAAAATAAAGAACCTATGTATTCTGCTGGACCACAAGGGAATATTTTGAATTTAGCAAAAAGAAATAATTTTTAAGTTATTCTCAAAGAAAATATACTATTTTAGGGAATTGTTTTACATACCATAATTTAATTTATTTTTGTCGAAGTTGAAGATAGCACATTATTAATTGGTTTAGATTTACAAGCGCCATGGGATGCTAATACCCTCCCTATGTGTAACGGAATTTAAATTGCTTTTTCTCTAGTTAAATGTAGATTTGATTTGCTATTGGCTTTTAAAAACTTTTAATTAATTGTAAATTTTTTTTTTCCAAAAAGTTGGTTTTAATGGTAGGCCAATCACACCAAGCAAAAAAAAAAAAGATTCATGGTGACTTTATTTTTCAAAAATCATATTTAGCACGTTAGGTTAGCCTTGATATTTTTCAATTTTAAGTAGTCACTAACATTTGGACTTTTAAGAGGAAGAGAATTTTTTTTCAAAAAAGGCTTTTGAAATCTAAAAAAAAAAAAATCAAATATGCGAAGCACACATTTTCCTTTATTTATTTTATATTTTAATTTTTAATTTTTATTATTATTTTATTGTTTATTCTTTATTTTTTAATTTTTTTTCTTCATATATATTTTTGAAAATTAAAAAAAATGCTTTTATTGAGAATAATTACTCAATGCTCTAATGGAAAGAACTTATTTAAAGGAAATGAAGAAAGAAAATAGTATTAAGAAAGAAATTATAACAACTGTTAGCTAAAACAAAAAAAATGAGGTTGAATTTTTTTTAATTTTAAAATTAAAATAATATTAAATTGAAAATTGAGAATAAATAAAGATAAAAAAGTTTAAAAGGAGAAGATTAAATGCTACATATATAGAAGTTCAGTCATTGAACTTGGAGCTTGCATCATTTCTTCTTGGCACGTCTTTGCCTGAGTGATTTATACAATCCATTGGTGAAAATATTACCTTTGAGGTAAGATATAACCTTACAACACTATCTTTTAAGGCTAAGATAGAATCTTTTAAGTCCCTTCAAGAATTCTACCAAATTCTTAAGTAGTCTTTTTTAATCTTACACAAATCCCTTGTGGTAAGTGCAAATTGACTGCAAACAATTAAAATTATCTTATAGGTAGGTGTTTACTGAAGTCTAAGTACAAAGAAAAAGAGATATAAATGAACTAGATGAATACAAGTGATTACAAATGTAATGAGAATAAGGAACGTAATGTTAGCTTACTTATGAATTTCTTGATCAATCTATAGTATCTTTTGTTACTAAAAGTGTTGTGAACCTTTACTAGAGTAAAATATGGATGTTGGGCATTAATTTGGTAGGTAGAGAGCCGTTACAAGCATTATAAATGCTTGTCTATATTTAGATCCATGCATATGTATCGATACATGTAAATAATATGGGTATTGCTACATTTTATAAAAAATATGATCGTTAGAAGCTAATGTACCAATACATGCAAATTCTGTATCGAAGCAATCCATAATATATTAATACAAATGAAGGTTATGTCGATAAAATTAAAGGTTTCGAAATCTTTAAACTACTGCGAAGCATTGTATTGATGCAAAAAACCTAGGGTATCAATACATTTATAAGAAAATCATTTTTAAAGTGTTTTTCTTGGCTTTAAGGCTTATAAAACTTATCTCAAAAATGTTTTATCCTAAAAAATGCATTAGGAACATAACTACGAGCATTTTGAAATTAATTCAAGGAAAAAACACTATGTTAAAAACATTAATCGTAAGCTAATTAAGTTTAAATTGCTGCTATATCAAAATTGAGATCAATTCAAAGCTAATAAAACTAACAAATCCAAATTACCTTAATGAAATAAACTTCCTAACCTTTTTATTTATTTTTCCTCATGTTTCTTCCCTTTATTAGCTTTATTTCCTCCTTCAATCCCTTCTTATTCTTGTTATTATTTTTTTTATTTCACACTCTTTGTTGAAAAATGTTTGGATTTTCTAGCTATTTACACATTTTATTGATTTAGATTTGCTTATTTTTTGGGTTTTCTTCTATGGGTTATTGTTATTTTCTCATTTGCGAATTTGATTTATTTGTTACTTTTGAAAAAAGTTTTTCTTCCCTTTTTGTTCACTTAGGTAGTTAGTTGTATATATTTTTTGGTTTTAAATTTAGTTGATTGCACATAGTTTATGTAGAATATATTTGCAAGAATTTTTAGTTTTTATTGTGGTAATAAAATTTAATTTTAGTGGATTATAATAATGTTGAAATTTTTTTTTGAAGAACCTTTATGCTATGTGTTGGCATTTGTTAAAATGCTTGTTAGGGCTCTTCTTTTTGTTTTTCTCAAAATGCTCATTAATTTTTGCTTGTACTTTTCCATATATATTTTATGTTAATCTTAGTGTTTCTTCTTAATTATTATGGCATGTTGAATGAGCCAATAATGCTAAATTGTTTAGGTGTTGTATGTGAATACCTTTATTGATACTTTATGTAGGAGAATATACCTAGTTAAATAGTTTGTACATAGTACTAAGCTTTGCTAAAACTTAAGCAAACTAGGTTGTAGGCACTTAATTTTTTTTTTGGATACCAAGTAAGCCTTATCGAACCCAATTTCCCCAGTTTTACCAAGAGCACAAAGTTATAGTTTTGGCATATTTTAGTTACTATGATTGAATAGGAAAGTTACTTGCTATCATTGATTAGTTACTTGATCTTACAATGCTCGTTTTGTGCATGGAGTATGTTGGCTAGTAGCCTTACTAGGGTTGCATCACCAAATTTTGGCACCATATCGCCCAAGCTGCAGATTCCTTGGCATTACGACATTAGATTCAAAAGCTACAATGCCAATATTGTTGTTTCTTTTTTTCTTTTTCTTATATGAGGTTTTCAATTAACCTTTAATTATTAATCAAACATTTAACATTTAGAACTTTTAATTAAATATTTATTCATATAATTTTCAATTATATTTCCTTTACACATTGAATTTTTTTTATCATTAAAATTTTCACATATGAACTTCTTCACATATCATTAAAATTAGACAATTTAATAGTTGTTGTTTATTGAACTTCTTTATATGAAAATTTCAAATTAGACTTTCTAATTTATTTTTTTATAAGAATAGAATTTGTAATTAAGCCTTTGTATGTGGAATTTCAAATTAGACTTCTTGGTATATTATATTTTTACGTATGGGATTCTTTTAAGTGAATTTTTCCAACTAGTTAGAATTAAGGTTGAATTTTGAAACATGTTGGCAACTATTGGATTAATTTTGACTTTTCAAACACATTGGCAACCCTTGGATTTTAATCTTACATTTCAAAGCATGGGAAAGGGAAATTTATTTTACGTGTATGGAATTAATCAAATAGTTTTTTTAAAGGTTATTTTTGTCTTTCATGCATATGCCATACTCCTACAAATAGCTAAATCAAGGTGTGTAAGAGGGTATGGTGTTTTCTTTCAAGCAACCTAAGCTTAAAAAGAAGGGAAGTCATTAAAAAGTTTTGTATTTTTAAGAGGAAAGAAAATTTAAAGATGATTAACATCTTCACATGAAAGTGACGCCGCTTTGTGGAGGGAGATATTTTGCTCATATTTTCTTCTTCACTTAGAACTATATTCTTAGAGCTTGAAAAAAAAGGAAATAGAAAAAAAAAGGAAAAAAAAGAGATCATTCTTATGTTTTTAATTCGAGTATAGTTGTTTTTGCTACAAGTTTCTTTTTCTCATCATCTTTATTTCCATTTATATTTTTTTAAAATTTTTATTTTTGTTATTTCCAAATTTGTTATGTTATTTTTTTTTTCATTTTAAGCTTGATGATCCTAAGTTTTACTTAGGTGACATTTGAGCCAAGGTTGTAATGACCTATTTGGGTGGCGAAACTTTGAGATATCATTTTACTTAAAATATGTTCATATTTATTTTGCATGTTATTATGTTTAATTCCTTTTGCGCTAAGCTTAATGATGCTAAGTTAAGCTTAGAGGATGTTTAAGCCATGGTTGTAAAACCATTTTCTAAGGCCAAACTTTGAGCTATCATGTTCTTTAAAATATGTTCATATTTGTTTTTCTTGTTACTATGTTTAATTTCATTATTGAAAACTTGATGATCCTAAGCTTTAACTTAGGAGATGCTTAAGCCATGGATGCAAAAGCCATATTTTAGGCCAAACTTTTAGCAAAATTTTACCTTTAATATTATTTAAATGATAATTATGTTTATTTGCAATACTTTTATTGTTGTTATGATTGTTATTTATATTCATGTTATTTACTTTCTTTTATTTGTTATTATTTCAACTTTATGTTATTTACTTGCTTATTTCATTTCATTTTACTTAATTTATGTTCCTTACTTAGTTTACATTGTTATTTACTTTATTTTATTTATTTTCATTTTTTTTACTCTATGATCATATTGTTGCTGTCGCAACGTACCTCGGGTTGGATCCTCAGAGATCTAAGAGTGCATACGACTTAAAATACTTTACTGACTTGGAAATGTCTTCTTGACTGAGACTATTCTTTGGCGATGTGAAAAGAATGAGAATGTACAGATTCTTGACTCATTACACAGTGAAGGGGACCATAAGATGAATCACTCATCTTATTGGTCATCACAAGATGGCCAACGCTTGGAGTCACCACTGATCATTTCGAGCAAGGCATGATCAGATGCCTATTGAAACCTATGTTCTAAGTTACAAAACTTAAAACATTGATCTCGTGGTCTACGTAATGCAAAGATTCATCATTTGGGTTCGGGAGTTGGTTAAAAGCGATGAGGTATGAACCTCTTTGCATCACCCAAAATTGGTACCTTACTAGCTATGTCTTATCTCGATTTCGATTCTTTCGATCTTAACTATCACTATTTTGATATAACCCTCTTCGAATGCATGAATCTTATAAAAATGATCCAAGTTTTGATGAAAAAGATTTAATCTCATATACGCCCTGGAGAGATGGGGAATATAGAGATTTTTGATGAAAATGACCTTTGGATTTTACTTTGAAAATGGAATGTTCTACTTTCAGCACTACAGAGATACCTATGTGAGATATTACCTTAATTTTGTTTGAAATGTTTTGAAAACATGAATGCACATAATCATCACAAGGAAATCATATTAGTAAGACAATAAATAATATAACATAACATGGATCATTCAATGCAATGATAAAGAAAATGGGTGGACTATGGAAATTTATCTCACTATTGACATCGATTATCTAGGAATAACTGAATCGATAATTTTCGAGATGCATCTGGGTTTCTTGATTAAATAAGGTATGTTTGACATATTAGTGGAAATTTAACAAAAAAATGAATGATTAATTTGTTGTTGAAAGATAGGGTTGAAGTATCCCTTCAAAAAGATTGGGTCGGAGTATCCCCGTAAATGGAAAATAGTTTTTTTTATGAAGGAAGATTTTTTAAATCTTGAAAATTTTAAGAAGCAGGGTTAGAGTATCCCCTTAAAAGGTCAGGGTTGGAGTATCCCTGTGAATAAAAAATCATTTTGACATAGAAAGATTTTCAATTCTTGATAATTTCGAAGAACGAGGTTAGAGTATCCCCTCAAAAGGATAGGGTTGGAGTATTCTCGTGGATGACATAACTTCATGATTTAGAAAGTGGGCGAGCATTAGACAATTTTTGGCAAAAAGATTTATTGTGAATGGGGATGATAAAGATGTAAAATATGTTAGTGCCTTGATATGAGCTTGTGGGAGTGTTAAGGTATGCTCTCGAGTTTGATCGGGATGACATGGAGACATTCGAATGTCTCGAGACAAAATTCGGGAAAACAACTCAATTTGACCAAAATTGAATATAGGGGATAGCATCGCACTATCTTGCTTCCTGAATTTATTTTAAATTGATTCGAAGGATTTAGAAGGTGAACAAGACACTATTAGAAAGGTAACTCGATGAGGGTCATTCTAAAAATATTTCTAATATCCCAAGAACTCACTTTCTGAGGGAATAAATTTTCAAGTTCGGACTGATTGAGCTGTTGGCAGAGCATAGGAGTGACAAGGTGTGTCAAAATTTGAAAAATCACCCAGACTCAATTGGTGTCAAAAAATTGCAAGTGATACCTTTCTGAAAAAGGAATTTTATGAACATTTTATGAAAAATGTTTGAAAATTTTAGAAAAATCATTTAGTGGGTTTGAAATGCCAAAACAGGTTACGTGTTCGGATTTGGGAGGTTCTAGACTGTTTAGATTTGAAAAATCATAACTTTCTCATTCGGATTGATCCAGAGATGGACGAGCCTCGTTTTAAAGATATTTTGACACACTTTCTGAGAAAAATATAATAAAATTCACAGAAAATTGTTTGGGATTTTAAAATGATTTTTCAATTTATAACAGCAGTGCTGCCAGCAGGGGACAAAGCAAAACAGGGGATATTTCTTATTTTCCTTATGTTTACAGGTCTATATTTGAGTCATTGACATTCGAACGTCCATGAATGAAGGGAAAGAGTGGCATGAGCATCACGAACTCATTTGCATAGTCCCAAAGTAGTTTGGGACAATGAAACAGTCCATTAATCATACCACTCAAGTTTTTAACTCAAAAACAAGGCACAAACATTTCGGGGATGACTGTAAACCCATTTTTGTGGGAAAATCAAAAGATTTGAGCTTGTTTAATGAAGATTCCAAATCTGGAAAACTTAATTTTCCCTAAGATATTTTGCTAGCTTTAAGGAAAATGCTAAGTCCATGCTAATCCTCATTGGTTGAGGTTAACATGCTTGGCTTGGGGGTTGTTTCGAAAATCAGTTTTTATCAGCCATCAAACATGCATTTTGACAACAAATATACAAGGGGATGGCACCTAACATGAATGGGGATGCTAATTCTACTAATGGCCTAGACAAAAAAATGTTATGCACTTTAACAAAAAAATGTTATGGATGTTGAAAACGACCATGATTCCTGCAAGTTAAGGTGTAAATGTGCTTGGAATGAGTTAGGCTACTGATTCATGCATGGATTAATTACAACAAGATGCATGAACATGGAAAAAAATGCATGAGCAAGAGATATCAAACTAATGAGGACGAAAGGAGGTATTTTGCATATAAAAGGGGCATTAAGGCATCCAAATCCTAAACTACCATAACCAAAAGCCATAATAATGCATGATAATCCTAATAGGGTAATGGAAACATGGAGAGCCCACTAAATGATAAAGATGCTAAAAAACAGAAAATATAACTGATGGAATAGGAAGTTATACCAATGAAACTTCAACTTTGGCTAAATAGTTGGAGTAGAGAGGTGGCTTGAATTTTCATCTTTTCCTTGTTGTTAATAAGCAAGAAAAAGAGAAAAATGATGAGGTTTTGGTTCTGGTATGGATGAAAGTGATTTTTGGAGTGTGTAATAGATGAAAGTAAGTGTTTTTGGGGCTATTTTTAGGTGGTGGGTGAAGAGCTGCGGGATTGGGATTTCTTTGATTTGTGACTGTGTTTTTGGAAGTGTAAATGAGTTAGAATCTAACCTTTCTGCTAAGATAGAAGCGATCCATTTATACTAGCCTTTTGGAGCCAAATCAGAGGTGTTTTTGGCCATTTCTCAAGGGGGACAAGGTGATGTCAGCATAGTGGCTATAAAATGGCTGTAGGAAGTAGCTTGCTGCCAATGTGATGGGCATAGGGTGGCTGGTTTAAATGCTAAAATGATCTTCCAACAACTAGGATGGCTGATTGTGACATTGGCCAACAACTAGGGAAGAGTAGGGTGATCAAATGACATTGACCTCTTTGATCCAATTTAGACTAAAAAAATGTTTTGATTAATTTTAAAGTATAAATTCATAATCTGATATGTGCTTTAATCTTTCTTGATACAAAGAAATGAGTTAAAATCGAGTTTTAGATTAATGGTGGATGAGTTGAAATTGCCCGGACTATGAAAAAGGCCTGTATGTATCGATACATTTGGTCTAAAAACCTTGATAATATCAATACAATGAACATTGTATCGATACAATGATCGCTGTATCGATACTATGAACCATTGTATTGATACTATGAACCATTGTATCGATACATGTTGATTTATGTCGATACATTCCATTACAGAATGCATGTTTGGGTCCTAGCATGGTCTAGTATCGATACACAAGATCCTGTATCGATACAGAGACTTATGTATCGATACATCTGCATGTTGTATCGATAAAAATGGGGACATTTCAAATTTTTGGTGCGTTAGAGCATTGTATCGATACATAAGAACCATGTATCGATTCATTTAAGTAAAATTATGAATTTTCTCGATTCCTTTATCCCCAGATACCTTGAACTCCATCATTTGATGCCGCATCTTCACATTTACTTTTGATATGATCCCTAGGCCTTCTTGACATCCTCAAAATACTTTTTTGCTGAGCGTCATCATCCCTTCTTACGTCTATGCTCCAGATTACTGAAAATTAGCCCGGATAAAATAAGGTGTCTATAGTTGCTCATGTGAAATTCTTCATATCAAAAGATTTTGCAAAGTGGGTGGTCTATTTTTCTTGCTTAAACTTACCCATGATATTTGTAATCACTTTATCTTTTTTAAAAAAAAAAGCTAAAATTTGAGAGGATTTTTCTAGCTTGAACGAACCTAGCTTGGGGGTTCTTTTTGGTTGAAGTTTGTTTCTAGGGGTTATTTTGTCATTCACCTAGCCTAAGAGGAATTTTAGATAATTTCCTAAGTTAAATTCATATTTCTTACGATATATTGGTAACTTGGTTGAACCTAGAGTCAAAACGAAGTTCATTGGCTCATTGAAAGCCCATTAAGGTAAAATTAAACCCTTTAAGGTCATGTTAACACTTTCGTCTCAAAACCAAACCTTAAGATTCAATTTAATGTTTTCCACCAAAATCAAGTCCTTAGAGTTATGTTAGCAGTTTCATGTTAAAATTGAACTTTAGTGCCACTTGGGTACTTTTGGGGTTAAAATAGAGCTTTTAGCTTTAGTTTAGCACTTTCATGTCTAAACTAAACCTTTAAGGACTTTTTCTTATTTTTATGTTAATTTTGAGCTTTTAGGGTTATTTTTATACTTTCATGTGAAAAATCTAGCTTTTGGGGTTATTCTAGTATTTTCACCTCAAAATCGAGTCTTTATGATTACTTTAGCACTTTCATGTCAAAATCAAACCCTAAGAGTCATTTTTAATTTTCATTTTTTATTAGAATTGGCCCTTAGGGTTGTGCTAGCATTTTCATGTCAAAATCAGGCTTGTACGGCCATTTGAGTAGTTTGGGTCAAAGCTAAGTCTTTAGGGTCGAATTAGCATTTTCATGTCTAAGTCAAAGCTTTTGGATCATTTTCATATTTTTAAATCAAAATAAGTATTTAGGGTTAGGATAACACTTGCATGTAAATGTCGAACCCTTAGGGTCATTTTAATATTTTAGCTTAAAGTGGAGTCCTTAAAATTTTTTTAGTATAATACATGTTTTAAAATAATTGAAGCAATATCTTTGAGTTAAATGATCCATAGATTTCTTCGAAGTTATGAATGGAATCTCATCAATTATTTTTTAAAAAAGAATACCTCATCTTAAAAAAATTAAATTATAATTTCTTTTCAAAAATAAAATATAAAAATTTTATGTTTAAATAGGTTTATTAGTGGGATATGAAGAATTCTTCCTTCTCTCAAAAAATAAAAAATCAATTCATGTAAAAAACTTAATAAACTTAAAAGACAAAAATTATGCTTAGAGACCAAAAACTAAAATCAATGGTTAAGAAGTACCAAGCTATACGAGCATCGTAAGGGTGCTTATCCTTCCTTACACATAATTGATTCTCAAACACTAATTTTCTCTAGTCGTAAGCAAACTTTGAGACTCACTTTTAAAGGTTTGAAAACCCTTAAAATACGAGTCTCAATAAGTGACCAATCTTATCTAGCTTGAAAAGATTGATGATGACTCCTTTGCATAGCCATCTTGTAGTGATAGGTAAACCCCTGAAAATTAATTATTAAGCTTGATGTGCTTGGGATTTGCATCCTAGGCGTATTACGACATAGGTAACTAAAAATTTTTTAGGAAAACTTTTGGTTTGTGTGAGTTATAATGAGGATGGACATTAGCTAAACATTAGTTTTTCAAAGGTTTGGAATGCTTATTATAGGAGAAAATTCTTTACTTAATTATAGAATGAAAAGTTTAAGAAGTAATATATCGTCAAACATTTGCTTCTAAGCTTAGGCATTTTTATTTCAGGAAAAAAATCATTTCTTTAATTGTAGAAGGGAAAGTTTTAGAGTTAAGCATGTGCTACATTCTCTTATCCCTTTTGTTTTGTATAGTACGTTTGGAAAATTCAATTATGTTTTCCTATTGGTCTTTTAGGTCATTTAGTTATCTAGTTTGAATAATCAGTCTGGTGTTTGGTTTAGTTAATGGTTATTATTTTTAAAAAGAATTGGCTTTATATATATATATGTATATACATTTATTGTTATAAAGATTTGCTACCAAATTTTTTGTTAGGTGCGGTTGGCTACCATAAAACTTATTATTTTAATAAATTTAAAAATCAATTAAAATTTATTAAAAGATAATATTTTGGTTTGAAAGCAAGGTTGCGTTTTAGAGATCAGTTGTGCATAGAGAAGATATTAGCAACTTGATGACGTTGATTTAAAAATTAAACAATTTAATCACGTGTTATTCATTAGCCTTGATAAAAAATGGTCTTAACTCTCATATTTAAATTAATTCCTACAAATTTATTTTTTGAAAACATTATTTCTTTTTACGAAAATAGATTCTTTATTATTATTATTATTATTAAAAGTGAATGAGAATCTTTTATATTGAAAATTCTTAATAAATTCTACAATACTTTTGGTAATATTTAATGAAATTTTCTCACCTCGAGATTTCATGAGAATCACTACTTATGAGTTCCTCAAAGTTCGTTAGTGGAGAATCCTTGTGCACACTTTTTTAATCTTTTTCCAATAATTATATTCATGTGAAAAAACTTATTTACAAAGGTTAATGCTCCCAATACTTTTGGGAATAATTAAGGACATTTTCTCACCTCAAGATATTTTAGGAATCGGTATCTGTAAATTTTGTAAAATTCTGTTACTAGCAATTCACATTTGCTTTTAACTATTGCATGAATGTACATGATGTTAACAATTTTAAAAATGCAATGCATGTTCTAACAAATAAGCATCTTTGTTAGTTTTCAATTTTTGTAAAATATTATATTTCATTTTAACATATCTAACAAAATATTAAAATAATCATTAAATAAATGAAGTAGGCAAAATATAGAAAGATATAAATTTTACCAAAAAAATTGAGAAGTTAAAGTCTTGAGTAGTATGTTGAATTGAACTTCTAATTGGTTGCTTCATTCTTCTTGCCACTTATTATTTTCACAAAAATATTTTTCTTCTTTTTTTTTTCTATTTTTATCTTACCTTTTTCATTTTTTTCTTTTTCTTTTCTTTTTTATCCTTTTCTTTTCTTTTTTTTCCTCCCTAGCGAGTTAGTGCACGAAACTAGGCTAACCTATGAGTCTGCATAACTTGCTTGCTTAGGTTTAAAAGATAACTTTTATTTTACTTTCCTTATCTAATTCTTTTACCATCCCACATCTTTAAAAACCTAGCCTAACCTAGAACTAGTCTAATAGTGTTTTTGGTAGCTGATAGTCAATCGATCATTGTCATCATCATCGGTTGGTGATAATGCACGTTGGCTAACCTGCTAGTTTATACAACAAACCCACTTGGGTTTAAAAGATAGATTTTACTTTGTTTACTTTCTCATTTGATTGTTTAACTCTTTTACTCTTTCACTTTTCCCTAAACACAATTTAACCTAGAAAATATTTTAAACTGAATTTTTGGCAGCTGGCAGTCGCACTGGCTACCATCACTGTCATCAATTACTGATCTTTGGTAGCCAATTAGTCTTTAAATTCATCCATGACCTTTTTCAAACCTCTTAAACTCGAATCTAAGCTTTTTTTCTCTTATGAACACCATAAATCTAAACCCTAAACTTAAACCCAAGCATTTTTATCTCTTTGTTCTAGCTGTTGGATCAGCTTTAAAATCAAACCAGAGTTTTGTTATGTCCTTACCTTCTCCTTTACCATTGCGATTCTTAAAACAAGATCCAAAAACCTCTAAACCCTATGATAGTTAAAACCTTTGGCTTGTGATTTGCTAGTTTTTCATTTTTTTTGTTATGTGTAATATGATGACTTTGTAAGCTTTGGATTAATGGTTCTCTTGAATCTAGAAAAGCCCTCTTTTGCAACCAACTTTTGGGGTTCTTTATTAAACTAATGGAGCTAATCCCTAAAAGATTTAGGAATCTCAAGATTAGTTGTTTGTATAAAGATTAATAGGGGTAGTTAAGGGTTTCATGTGGGTGTTTAGGTCTAAAAATGGTGTGACATAAGGCTTTGCATGTGATGGAGATCAACTTGCACAAACACTTATTTCCAACCATTCTTATGATCCTTTATGAGGAATTAAAGGTCCAATAACTAGGGCAAAGACTAAACGCATGAAGCAAGCTTTGCAAGGATTAATCTTGAAAATCCAAGCAAAGAAAGCTGTTCAAAATGAATCAAATGCATTGCTAAGATTGATCATTTTTCTACATTATGTTGAGGCTGAAAAAAGTTAAAGAATAAATCTTGGAGCGCAATTCACATGCTTAAGTTGAATGGAGCCCAATTTGCATGTATTCATAGGCTTAATAAAAATATTAGTTTAGGATTTCAGATTTTTGATTTTTTTAATAGGAATTTGGCTTTTCAATTTTATGTTATTTAGATAATTCCTAATCAAATTATAATAAGGAATAGACTTTATCCTTATTAATTATTGTTAAGATTGTGCTTAGGATTTTAAGTTTAGATAATTGCTAATTAGATTATGAGAGGGAATTGACTTTATCTTTATTGATTATTATTAGGACTATGATTAGGATTGTCCTTGTTTGGTTAGGACTCTACAAATTTTAGGCCTCTATAAGGTTGTTTTATTCATGTAATTGAGTAGGCTGGATATAAAAAAATCTTGAAAGTTTTTTCACTTGCGAGAACTTCACAATAACTTAAATTGATCTTATCAAGGTAACTTGTGGCGATTAAGATTCTTATAATGTTGGTTCTAATGAGTAGGCTTGGTTAAGGTCAAGTTTTCTTTGCTTGATTTTTAAGACGATCTTAAGGTTCTTTTCTATCCAATTGGGTTTTAAATTATGTTTTCAACCTAAGGCTTTCATCATTTG
>JBBYHO010339312.1:22538-65961 GCA_038382025.1 Adansonia gregorii | reverse complement strand
TAATCTTTCTTTTAAACCCATAATTTCATTGTGTTTCTATATATTTACTGTTGTTCATCATCTATAGAAAAAAATAAAAAAAAAAGTGCTCTAGTGTTCTAACCCTTTTCCATCTTAAAAAGATTATTATTACAGCTTTATATTCATATATTAAAAAAATTCTTTGTTTCTTCCTTGTTGATTTCTTTTCCTTTGGTATTTCTTGCCAAATTCGTTTCCCTTGATATTTGTTATTGATTTCACTTGCTTGATCTTTCTTATTGATATTTTTAATCAAAGTTATAATGACTTCATTGTTGCTTGTTGTTTTGGTAAGATCAGTGATAAAGTGCTTTTTAAAAGGCTTACAAAAGGAAGTTGAGTGGTAAAAGGCAAGAGAGGTTGGAATATCATCGAGGAAAGCCAAAATTGATTCAAACATGAGTGATTAAGTATCAAATCTTAAGCGTAAACATGTAAGGGAGTATGTAAGGAAAACTAATTTGTTTTATTCCTAATAATTTTTTTCATAAGTTTAAAACACTAGTAGTGGAAGATATAATGTTGAAATCGATATCAAGTTGTTTATGAAGTTTATCCCAGGCTAATTCAAGCTTTTAAATGTAAGGTTAGATAATTTAAAGTCCCTATCCAATTTCATATCCTCTAGAAAACACATGGTTGAGAAGGATGAAAAAATGATTCTTATTATTATAGAAGTAGTACTAGGAAAAGAAAAAAAGACTATTTTAAAATGTGATAGCAATTTGGGTAGTATTAAGATGAAAGTCCTTACCTTTCAAGGGAAAAATGACCTTGAATTATACTTGGAGTGGGAGAGGACAGTAGAACATGGTTTTTATTATCGTAGTTACTCCGTAGAGAAGAATGTTGAACTACAAGCAATAGAGTTCACGGATTATGGTAGTACTTGGGGGATTAATTTGTAATTAATAGGCATTAGAATTGTGAGAGACCTATTTGGCAATGTAAAGAAATGAAGGTAGTAATAAGAAAGAGGTTTATACCTAGCCATTATTATAAAGACTTGTATAGAAAGTTGCAAAGGCTAGATCAAAGATCAATGAATGTAAAGGATTAATAGAAAAAATAAAGATAGTAATGATTAGGGCTAATATAGAGGAAGACCATGAGGCAATAATGGTTAGATTCATTAGTGGTTTGAATGAAGAGATAGCTGATGTGGCGGAATTGCATCATTATATAGAGATAGAGGAATTATTAAATAAAGCCATTAAGGTGGAAAGGCAATTAAAGTTAAAGGCACTTCCAGATATGGTTCGACTTTTAGCTTTTCATGAAAGTCAAATTGAAAGCACAATAAAGCTGCCTCACTAAAGAAAATGCAAAGGCAAAGGATTTAGCTGTTGTTACCAAAGGTAAAACGGACACTGAATCATCTTTTAAATCATGTGATGGTAAGTGTTTCAAGTGTCAAGGATTTGGGCATATTACTTCTTAATGTCTAATAAAAGGACTATGATCATTATGGATAACGGTGACATAAAATGTGTAAGTTTAAATGATGATGAAATGCCACCATGATGGATTGTAGTGATGTTAACATTGAAGAACCATGTATGAAGATATGCTCGTTACTAAGCATGCTCTTAACATACGGCCTAAGGAAGATGGTGATGAGGTACAATGCTAGCACATCTTTCATATTATGTGCCACGTGAATAATAAGGTATGTAGCATGATTATTGACAGTGGTAGTTGCACTAATGTTACTAGTGCTTTAATGGTTGAAAAGTTAAATCTGCCTACATTAAAGTATCTAAGATCATATAAGCTATAATGGTTAAATGATTATGGGAAATTAAGGTTGCATTCTCCATTGGTAACTACAAGGATGAGGTTCTTTGTGATGTAGACACAAATGTATGCTAGTCATTTACTCTTGGGGCATCCATTGCAATTTGATAGGAAGGTTGCTCATGATGGGTACAATAATAGATATAGTTTTGTAATGAATGATTAAGTTATTGTATTAACACCTCCTAAACCATTAGAGGCATATGAAGACCATATTAAGATAGCTAAAGAATGCAAGATGAAAAAAAAAAGAGTGATATAAAAAGTGAGTGCATGCAAGAGAGCAAAAAAGCATAATAATGTGAAATAAAGGGAAAAATTCAGAATATAGAGAGCAAAATAGATAGAAAAATAAAAGAGTTAGTACTTTTGCTAGAAAAAGTGAGATTAAGAATGCTATGTTAGTAAGGCAACAACTATTTACAATTTTGTACTAGGATATTTATTTCTCAACTAACAATCTCAACCCTTCTTTGCCTAATATAGTGTTTCTTTGTTACAAGAATTTGTAGATGTATTTCTTGAGAAACTACCATATGGATTACCTTCTTTAAGAGGTATTGAGCATCAAATAAACTTCATTCTTGGTTCATCAATCCTTAATAAACCAATATATAGAGCAAATCCTGAGAAAACAAAGAGATTCGAAGGCAAGTGGATGAATTAGTACAAAAAGTGATTCATAAGATGAAGTTTTAGCTCAGGTTTTGTTCCTGTGATTTTAGTGCCAAAGAAAGATGGAACATGGTGCATGTATATCGATTGCTAAGCCATCAATAAAATCTTTGTAAAGTATAAACATCCTATTCCTAGGTTAGATGATATGCTTGATGAATTGTATAGTTTATGTGTGCTTTCTAAAGTTGATTTAAAGAATGGCTATTACCAAATTTGCGTAAAAGAAGGTAATGAATGAAAAATTACCTTTAAGACAAAATATGGTTTATACAAGTAGTTAGTGATGTCGTTTGGCTTAATTAATGCACCTAGCAACCTTATGAGATTGATAAATCGAGTTTTGCATTTTTTCATTGGGAAATTTGTTATGGTTTACTTTGATGATATTTTAATAAATAAAAAAATTAAGATGATCATGTTAAACATTTGCATGCTGTTTTTAGTATTTTAAAGGAGCATATATTGCATGTTAATCTTAAGAAATGCGCATTTTGCATGGAATCCATTATTTTTCTTAGTTTTGTCATGACTTCGCATGGAATAAGTGTAAATAAAGATAAGTTAAGGCAAAGAGGGACTGGCCAACACCTAAGAATATGAATAAGGTAAGGAACTTTCATGGTTTAGCAAGTTTTTATAAATGGTTTATGAAGAATTTAGTTCTATTGCAACACCTTTGAACAAACTTGTTAAAAAGAATGTTGTGCTTAAGTAGAATGATGTGCATGAGAAGGCTTTCAATACTTTGAAAAATAAGTTGACTAATGCACCTTTGCTATGTTTACCTGATTTTGATAAAGTTTTTACGGTTGAATATGATGCACCTAGATTTGGAATAGGCGTTGTTTTGATGTAGGATTCGAAATTAATTGTTTATTTTAGTGAAAAGCTTAGTGAGGTAGCATTAAACTATCCTATTTATGATAAGGAGCTATACGCATTAGTAAGAACTCTATAAATATGATGCCATTATTTATGGCCAAAAAAATTCATAATCCATTTTGATCATGATAGCTTGAAGTATTTGAAATCCTAAGGTAAGCTTAATAAAAGGCATGCCAAATGGTTAGAGTTTATTGATATGTTTCCTTATGTGATTAAGTAAAAACATGGAAAAGAAAATGTTGTAGTTGATGCATTCTCTAGAAGGTATGCATAACTTACTACCTTTAAACTAAATTACTTGATTTTAAGTTTATTAAATATTTATATATTAATGATGTTGATTTCAGCCAAGCTTGGAGTACACATTTTAAGTGTGTGTATGGTGAGTATTATAGGCATGATGGATTCTTATTTAAGAAAGTTAAATTGTGTGTGCCTATATGTTCTTTTGTTTGAAATGCCGGTTAGAAAGATTTATGGAGGCAGCTTGATAGGGCATTTTGGTGTGCAATAGACTTTAGATATATTGCATGAACATTTTTATTTGCCTAACATGAAAAATGACGTGCAATCTGTTTATGATAAGTGTATAGCATGTAAACAAGCAAAATCTAAAGTAATGCTACATGGTTTATATACATCTTTACCTGTGCAATAAATCTTGGATGGATATATCTATGGATTTTGTATTAGGGTTTTTTAGGTCTCAAAGCGATAAGGATAGCATTGTTGTTTTTGTTGACAGGTTTAGTAAGATGGTGCATTTTATTGCATGTTCTAAAACCAATAATGCATCATATATTACTGATTTGTTATTTAAAGAAATAGTACGTGTGCTTGGATTGCCTAGAATAATAGTAAGTGGTAGGGATGTTAAGTTCTTAAGTCATCTTTGGCGTACTTTATGGAATAAGTTAGGAACTAAACTCTTGTTTTCTACTGTTGCACATCCTTAAACAGATGGACAACCTAAAGTAGTTAATAGGACACTTACTACTTTGTTACATGCTATCATTCACAAAAACTTAAAAAAATGGGAGAGATGTTTGCCATATATTGAGTTTGCGTACAATAAGACTATTTATTATACCACTTTTTATTCTCCTTTTAAAGTTGTGTATGGCTTTAATCCTTTAACTCCTTTTGATATCTTACTTTTGCCTACTAAAGTGCTAATTTGGATGGTAAGCATAAGGCAGCTTTGTTAAGAATCTGCAAGCCAAGGTTTTTAAGCTAACATAGATAAGAAGAATGAGCAACATGTAAGGCAAGCCAATAAAGGGCGTATTAAGTTCATTTTCAAACCTGAAGATTAAGTTTGTGTTCATTTGCATAAGGAGAGATTCTTGCTTAAAGGAAATCTAAGTTACAGCTTAGAAAAGATAGATGTTTTCAAGCATTAGAAAGGATCAATAATAATGCTTACAAGCAATATTTGCCAAATAGCTATGTTAATATGAGTGCTACCTTTAATGTTATTGGTTTATCTTTGTATGATGTACTTGATTCCAAGATGAATCCTTTCGATGAGGGAGGGAATGATGGAGATCAACTTGCACAAACATTTATTTCCAACCATTTTTTTAATCTTTATGAGGAATTAGAGGTCTAATGACTAAGGCAAAGATTAAACGCATGAAGCAAGCTCTGTAAGGATTAATCATGGAAATACAAGCAAAAAAGGTTGTTCAAGATAAATCAGATGCATTGCCAAGATTAATCACTTTTTTATATTGTGTTGAGGCAGAAAAATGTTAAGGAATAAAGCTTGGAGCCCACTTCACATGTTTAAGCTGAATAGAACCTAATTTACATTTATTATGGGCTTAATAGAAATATTAGTTTAGGATTTTAGATTTTTAGTTTTTTTCTAAGAATTTGATTGTTCAATTTTAAATTGTTTAGATAATTCCTAATTAGATTATGATAAGAAGTAGACTTTATCATTATAGATTACAATTCGGATTGTGCTTAGGATTTTAAGTTTTTTAGACAATTCCTAATCAAATTAATGTAAGGAATAGATTTTATCCTTATTAATTACTATTAAGACTGTGATTAGGATTGTCTTTGCTTAGTTAGGATTTTATAGATTTTAAGCTTATATAAGGCTGTCTCATTCATGTAATTTAGTAGGCTAGATAAAAAACAATCTTAAGAGTTTCTTTAATTTGTGAGAACTTTCTCTTTGTTCTTAAAAAAAATTTGAATTTATCTTATCAAGGTAACTTATGGTGATCAAGATTTTTATAACATTGGTTCTAATTAGCGAGTTTTATTAGGGTCAAGTTCTCTTTGCTTCATTTTTAAGATGATCCTAAGGGTTTAATTCCATTTAATTGGGTTATGGGTTATGTTTTTAGCCTAAGGTTTGCATTAGCATGTCATAGGTGTGTTTGTAGAAAAGGAACCATCTAGGGTGATGTAGGTGTAGGGGGAAGGTGGCTGCCTAGGGCTATTGCTGAAAGGCTTTGAGTGAGGGGTTGAGCCTCGGTGTCTAGGCAAGTAAGTGCTAAAGACTATGGGTGGTTGTCAGACAAATTGGTATGCGGGATTATTGTTAAGGCTAGGCAATGGTAAGAAAGCGGTAGATGGGCGTGGTGCAAGCCTTAAGTTGCTGCCTTAGGGCAAAGGCTAAGGATGGCCTACTTATAAGGGAATAGGCCATGCCTGGTGTGATAGGCGAGCTTGGTAGGCTTATTTGAAAGAAATGGCCCAAAAATGATCTAATAGAGTTAAGCCAGTAAGTCCAACCAAATTAAGCTCACTACAATTCCTAACAAAAATCAAAGATCCAATTAGGGCCCGATACAAATCCAATGGCTAGGAATGTGTTGGAAAATTCAAACTCAATTTTGATTGGTTGGAAAAAATTTGATAGGTAAAATTTGAATAAAATGCCAAATGGATGTATATCTTTTATCAGTTAAAAATAAACAACATTTGATCCAAAAGCTATCAACGCATTGGACTTAGTCAAAAATTGATCTAATTATTGGTAATGTGTTGAAAAATTTGTATTTAATTTTGATTGGTTAACAGAAGGTTGGTTCTACTGCAATGATTTCACTCGGATAAAGAATTACTACATGGGAAAACACCTAATTAAAAAAAATACCAATACCATCATTGGAGATGGTTGAAATTAAACAAATTTTCTTATAAAAAAAATCTCATTAGAACAACATTAATTTCATGTGAAATGGCAATTCGCTAAGCGTAATAATTCATGGAACCTTTAAATTACAACGATTCAATAAAAATTGAATTAAAATTCTTATATGCAAGGAGTTTAATAAGAATTTTACATATAAAAAAAAATTCAATTAAGAATCTAATCACGTAAAATTCTAATTAAAATTTTAGTTTGAAAAAAAATTAATATGAACCAAGCTTCTAATCAAAATCAAATGGAAAATATAAAGTTTAAAGGACAAAGTTAAAAGGAATAAATTGGGATTAAAATCCATATGTTGCAAGGATGAATTAAAATTCCAAATTTGATGCATCAAAATAAAAAAGATCTGTTAGGAATTTCAATTTAAAATCTATAAAGGAAATTGAATTAATGAAATTAATATGAAAAAATCCAATTAGGAAAATTTGAATGGACAATCTAAAGAAAAATTTAAAGAAATCAAGCTTAAAAATCTTAGCTATTTTCTAAAATTCATATGTCCCAAAATTTAATTCCTGTAAAAAGGGTTAGTTGAAAATTCCATGCATTGACATCCTACATAGATATTCAAGAATTATAAATAAGATTGAATAAAAATAAAAATAAAAATAAGTGAAAAGAAATAACTAAGAAAATCCAAGTGTTGAATTCTAAAAAAGAACTTTTATAAATGAATTAGAAATTTTCATGTGTCAAAAAAGTATTAAAAATTCCAAAATAAAAAGTTTACGAGAAAAAACCCTGGCAAAAAAATCTTTATCTGAAAAATGGAAAAGTTTAAAAAATGAATGAAAGTTTCAAAGGGCTGGATTTATTTTAATTTATTGAAAGTATATGGGAAAGTTGAAAATCCCAAAATCAAGAAAATTCTATGAAAAAAACCTTACAAAGTAGAATATTTCATATTTTGGAAATAAAAACATTCCAAAATAGTTTCGAGTTTAAAAAAAGCTAAATTCAATGCATTTCTCCAAATATTAATTAGTGAAGAAAATTCCAAAATTCAAAGCAGTCTTTATCGACAAACTTTTGTAAGCAAGAAACTCATGGCACCATGAAAAATTCATTTAATAAATTGGACAATTTAACAACTCATGGTGTAAAATTCCAGTACAAACTTTTTTTCAAACATTTTGAATTTTTAAGAGTGAGTATCAGCATAAATGCTACACAAGTATTGGTAAAAATCTATGATGGTTGACTTACAAAATTTCACAAAAATTTTCAAAAACATTCTGGAAATGAAAACTTTGACCATGATATCATGTCTAAAATTAAATTTAAAAATTAGGCAAAAAAATTCAAACGCTAATTCTTTATCTCTGGCATTCATCTTTTTTATCTGAGGTTTTTTTTCTATGGACCCAAAAAATGCAATATTTCATTTGTACGTGTGAAGGATAATTTATACATGGCTTAAATAAGTCTCAAAAAGCCTCATTCTACTCGAAGGAGGTTGACTTCTATTGAGGTAATCGCTCGATTTTGGTCTTGGATATTTTGGACTATCGAAGAAAGGGCCTAATTGAAATTATGTGTGTACATGACCTCTATCGAGACAATCACTCAGATTTCAATCTTAAATATTTTGCACTGTCGCAGAAAAGATCTAAATGAAATTTGGTGTCTACAGTGATACTCCTCATAGTTTTTTAGAAAAAATTTCAAAATAAAAAATGACAAAGCATGCGAGATATTCACATGTTTTGCTTGTTTATTTGTTTACTATGTTCCATTAGGAAAGTTAATTTAGGTGTTTTTTCTTAAATGTGATGTCATTCATTCCTAATATTATGTCCACAGATGTTCGAATATCTACATAATAGGGATCTTAAGAGTAGGCATCAATCCAAAAGTCTACAAGTATTGTTCTTTAGTTTCAACTGCTGTTATTGTTTTAAAAAATTGTTTCACCCTTATAAGTGTTTTTTCTTAAGTATTTTTATGTGAAAATATATCTAATCAGCTTTTCAAGGATATATAGTTTCCCTTGTTTCAAGTCCAAAAGAGCTAGGAATAAATTCATCATCATATACTAATTGGATCTCTTATTTCTAACACTTAGGCTTTGAAACGTCCCATTTTTAGGCTACGAATTCTTTTATTTTTTAGATATAGTTCAACAATATCCATTTAATAAGCTTTCAAATGGCATATGCACATCCAACTTCAAACTTAGACGAGCTAGAATCAATTTTTTTTGTTTGTTGTTTGGATATTCTGTCCTAATGACTAGATTTGATTGAAAAACATGTTCACCTTCTTAATGAAATTTTGGGAATTTTTCATTATTTTAAACTAAAACCTTGTTAAGTATTGTTGCTTATGGCTTCTTGATTGTCAAGTGTGGTGTCTGAACAAATCTTAAATAAATTTGAAAAGCTATAAGGGTGGTTCTCTAGTTTTGAGAAATGCTAATTTCTTTCTAGACTTCTAATTATTTTGTTTTCTAACATTTTTTTTGGAAATTTTCTCTATTCTTCATCTTATAATTTTATTTGATTTTATAGAATATTTTTTAATTTATATTATTTGCATGGTTTGAGTTATTCTCGAACCATTGCTCTTGTGATGAGTGTTCTAAGGTACATTTAGTGTTAATCTATTCTTTTCATATATGTTTTTCTAAAAACAAGGGATCATGGTGGAATATTGGAAAATTAAAATCAAGAAAATCGTATTTTGGATAATTTGTGACTAGTTAATACCAATTTCTTGATTTATCTCTAGATTTGGATGCAAACCATAAAATCGATCATTTGAGTTTTGAAATTCCAAAAAGAATGATTTTAATAGGTTTCAATCATGCCTAGCCCAAAAATTGATAGCAACTTTTATTCCTAGCCATCTCATATTACCTACGAGATAGGGTTGAACAAACAATTCGTTCTAATGGCAAGAACTCTATTCTAAACATGAGATTTTTCCTATCCTAATATATTAGGATTCACATTTGAATATGTTATGAAAAATGACATTACTAAAACTGATGCAAATATCTTATCTAGAGATGCAATTACACTGTCAAGATGTCAACATCCTATACTAAAATGAAATGTCATGGTACACATAAATGTTTATAAGATGAAAATGCAGTGAATGATGCAGATGCTTATGAATTATGCATATGAAATGAATGATTTAGATGCTCATGATGATGCAAATGCAATACCAAATTCCTTTGGTCTTTCCTTAATTGATTTTCATCTTTATCCATCACTATTATTTCTTTATTGGTCTTTCTATACTGTCTTTTAGATGAATCCATTTAACATTTTCCTTTAGCAAAATTTTTCATTCAAACAAAATTTTTTTCAAGAACATTTAGAATTCTTTCTTAAGTAATTTTAAACTTCTTGATCATAAGAACTCTTGTATTTTTCAAAAACATTTTTCATTTCTCATTATTTTTCCTAAATAATTATCCTATCAAGCCAAAAAAATCCTCCATAAACAATTTTTTTTTCATTTATTTGTCAAAATTGATGCTTATATGTCGAAGATATCTTTGCCAAAATATTTCCCATAGGCATGACATTTAACTTATTTCTTTTGTAACAACAAAAGTGCATGCCTATTCATTCAAGCTTATTAATTTTCTTGACAACGTGAATATTCATTCAGGCTCATTAATTTAAGAAAAATTATTTCTGAAGTGCAAATACATTTGACACTTTTTGCAATTTCCAAATAGCATCCTGGTAAGTATCAAGACCATGTTTGACATGTTTAAGATTTTTGACGATTATTTTGAGAAAAGAATGTATTGAATTCCCAAAATTAGTTGTTTTTGACTCTATAGGGGATTAACAACCTAGGATCTTGAAACTTTCATGGAGGGGTTATTAGTTTTTCAAAATGTCTTTTGATGGCATATTGGGATGGCTTGAAAAGTTTTTTTTTCACTCAAGACTACCTTTATTTCAAGTTTTCACCTAAATTTCATTTATTTTTCTTTTTTTATTAATTACTCCATAATGCATTTTAGAATTCAAAACTTATTTTAAATGTGTCAAGCTACTCAAATTATTTTAACAAGAAAAGAGTCCAAAGTCTTTTTCAAGAAATAAGTTCTTAAATTTAGCTAACCATGTTTGATCAAAATAAGATTGTCGACATATACCAAAAACATCTTTGCCAAAATATTTCTCACAGGCATGACATTCAACTTGTTTATTCAAAAAATTTTGTAATAGCAAAAGTGCATGCCTATTCATTCGAGCTCAATAAATTTCCTGAAAACATGAATACCATGAAAGTTAACTTTAAGAAAAATGATTTTTAAAGTGCAAAGAAGTTAGTCACTTTTTTTAATTTCCAAATAGCATTTTGGTAAGTATCAAAGACAAGTTTGACAAGTCTAAAATTTTAGGAAGGTTATTTTAAGGAGAGAATATGAAAAATTTCCAAAATCTATTTTTTCTTACTTTATAGATGGTTGACGACCTAGGATCTTGAACTTGTCATAAAGGCTTATTAGTTTTTTTAAAATGCCTTTTGATGGCATAATGGTTGGCTTAAAAAATGTCATTTACACTCAACACTGCCCTTATTTTGAGTTTTCACCCTAGAGTTTTGTTTTTCATTATTTCATTATTTTTATTTTTTATTAATTAGTCCATAATGCATTTGAGAATTCAAAACTTGTTCAAAACTGTGAAACAACTTAAATTATTTTGATAGGAAAAGAGTCTAAAGTATAATTCAAGAAATAAGTTCTTAAATTCAAATAACCATTGCTAATCAAAATGGGTTTTTCAAGGTACATAATGCAAGCTAGGGTTAAGGGCTATAAAAGAAATAATATGTAGGGCCAAAGTAAATATTTAAGGTGGCTAAACTAGGGACCAATTTATTGCAAAGGGATTCTTTCTTCTTGTTTTGACATTTTTCTTTTCTATTTGCTTTTTTTTTTACTTGTTCATTTCTAATTTCTCAATACATTTTTTTGAGACTCTACTATCAAAATTTACCCTTTCAATTAAGGCATTTTGTTTATATCCTTGCAAAGGATTTAACCATTCATATTTTTTAAAGAGAGAGAAAAATATCCTCATTCACTATGCTTCTATATGAAGGGTGATCCCTACTCAGGGTTCATTAGAAAGAATACATTAGGCTTAAAGGGACAGTAAGAGAATAGTTGTTAATACTTATGAAAAGATAAAGAAAGATAGTCATTTATCATCTCAAACAAGGTTACCTAAATCGATGAACATTTCTTAAATTTTTTCTCCTCTTGGGAATCATTCTTAATTGCATAATGTCACATTCAATGTTTTTATTTCTTGTTTGTTTTTACATATCTTTTTTTTCCTTTGTTTTTTAAAAATATTTTTAATGTTCCAAAATCTTTATGATATTCTATTTCTCACACTATATTTATTAATGATTCCCTCATTTAAGATTTCCGATAGATAAGGGTACATGTGGTAGTGGAATTCTCATCATGAAAATTAGATTCGAACCCTTAAAGTCTATTTTGAAGGAGTTGGTTTTACACAAAGAAAAAAAGGTATAGCATCAATTTTGGCTTTGGATAGTTTTTTGTTTTCTAAAAAAGGAAAATCTGAGGGTAACATTAGGTGAGAGTTTACGACATTTGCATTTTATGCTAGGTTAAAGAATATTAGTAGTTTTGCTATTTTGGAAACTATAACTTAATCTTAATACTTATTAAAATACCAAAATTTAAATTATTTGAAAGATAATTACATTTGTCTAATCTTAGTTAGAAAAATTTTTAAGTGAAACTAAAGATTGGGTATCAATTTTTCAAAACACTTGTAACACTTTTTATTTTGAAAACTATTTTTCATATTTGAAAGACACTTTTATTTATGATTTGGGGAACTAATTATGGGGGCCTTAGACTTTAATGCTTTCAAATAAAATTTCAAAAAAGGGCATTTGCAAATTTGAAACTTGAAGTAGATTAATTTAATGAAAATGTTAGATGAGACAAAAGTTCTTGTTCTCAAGAATGCTTTCAAAATAGTACAAACACAAAAAACTTTCCTTGATAGACCTATTATTCTTTAAGTGACTATTCATTGATGCTCCATTTAACCTTACATGGCTTTATCTCATATGTCAGCATTTATGCTTTGTCTCTTTATGAATGGGTCCTCACTAGTATTCAACCCTTGTTTGTTTTTAGGACTTAACATTCCAACTTCAATGAGTGCTTGGACTTTGTGTTTCAATGCCAATAATTTTCTATGGCATGACCCTAAATTCCCTAATGATAATTATAATATACATTATCATCACACCAATTTGGATATGGCAATTGAAAAGGTACCATTGGGATTTTAGTAATGAGTGATTTTTAATCAGTTGAGATAGCATCTCACTGTAAGACATAGGAAATGGGTTAAAATGTTCTCTTTCTCAAATGATTCTAGGTCTCTTTTGATTAATCTAGAGCTTGCTTGTTGGTTTATGAGTCAAGAAGTAGGTTAAAATGTAAGTATAGGGATAATGGAGTTTATTTGTAAAAGAAAATTCACAGGGTATACTAGCTAAGAAAATGGTTGGTACATGTAAGGATTGCAGGAAATATGGTTTATAGTGGGCTAGTAAATGTGGCATATAGGGTAAACTTGGTATAGAGCAAAGTTCTAAAGTAATCTGGTTTCAAAACTGATGGCTTGTGTTTCTTTTTCTTCATGGAAAACTTTTCATTAAAGGGAGCAATAGTATTTTTCAATTATCTTAATAGAATAACAATATTTGTAAATTTTCTCATGGCATATTCGTCCAATTTGTCAAAGTATGGTGTATATAATATACTATTGAACAATACCATGGATTTTTTTCTTAGAAAGGGAATGTTGTACCTCTATTGTTAGACCTCTCCATCATTGAGCATACTTTTTTAAGCTCTTATTAGCCTTCTTCTCCATATTTTGGAAATACAGCTTGCTTATGCCATGTTAGTCATATTGAAGGATCATATCTCAAAAATCATATGTTTGCTACTTAGATCTAGGTAGATTATTTAATAATAAAAATTTGAATTTAAACCAAAAAAGGAAAAAATTGTGCAATGAAATAAACCCAAACAGTGACAATAGATCATCTTACAAGCCTTTGATTGATATACCAATCACAATAAGAATCTAAGATCTAAAAGTTCATACATTAATTTAAGGGATGTCATCCTTAGATTAATCATAATTTTTTCCTTATTCTTGTACATCAAGCCTGATTGTCATAAACCAATTATAAAAGAATCCAGCCTCTAACAATGATCCACGTATGTCACTTAAAAAACATTCATAAGGTTGAGACTTTATTTTACCAAAAACTATGCTAGTGGCTTATGTTTTGAAAACCTTTGCTTGGCAATAATCCTACATGCCGAAGCCTTAAGGAATATAAAAGAAATAATTTTTTTCCAAATCCATAAAGTGGTAGTGCTAAACTTCTAAGATGCCATAACTTTTTTCTTTATGGAAGATGAAGTGGCACCTAGGTCTCAATAGAATTTTAAGGGACAATTATAGTATCATTTAAACACATAAGGTAAAAGTGCTCTCAATTTTTAGGTTAATTATACTTAGGTCCTTTATTTTTGAACTATTGAAAAAAACTCCTAAGTATGTTTTACTTTTTTGGTAATTTAAGTCCTATCTCATTCTAACACCATTAATTCAACCTTATATATGTGGCCAATGAAGCCTCCATCACATTGACAACAAATATAAACAATTTAATAAGTAGGCTAAAATTGGCATCTAGCAATCATCATGGCCACCCAATATGCAAAGAGAGTTCGATTGATTGATTTTCATGAACAGTATCTCAGTGTAATTCAATCCTTTCATCATATATCCCAGAATAGGTAAGAGCGTGGTTTTGTGTCTACTATGGACCATTTTCACTTTACTCCTGTGGCCTCTATATGTTATCTCCATAATCAATATTGCCCTGGCCAAGGAGTTCAAGTTAACTTAGGATAAGAATAAGTGAAATACATCCCTTCATATCACTTGGGATGAACAAACCTTTCTAGACCACTCATCCACCTTTTATATGGTTCATAATTCACCCCAATCCACCCTACCTTAAGCATCCAATAAAGTAGACTTGATCATAATGATCTTTAAGTTTGATGATTCACATACAAGGTTACTTAGTGTCATAAGTTTGAGAATCACTTACACTAATGACATATGAGAATATTTCCATAAACACTTAAATGAAATACCAAATAGAATGCTTATAGTGGGTCATGTTCAGTGAACTTTGTTCTTATAACAAGCACACATATGCAACCCCTAAGTATCTCTATAATTCAAAACTTATAAGATTAATTACATGCATAAATGCATAGAGGGTTAACATATACTAGTCATTATGCATTGTCAATGCCTGGTCCTAATAATATGATGACCAAGAACTTTTTAGAAACATGACTTTGAAGTATAAGGATCTTATAATTATAGCTCTTTACAATTCTTTTACAAGGCTAATATGTTTCATGGGTTTTATCTATAAAAGATGTAAAAAATAATTATCAAATAATCTTATGGATAAAGAAATACTTCATTTAACATTAATAAAAACTTAATGTATATTACATGAAAGACTAAAAGCTAACAAGTTACTAGCAAATTAGATTGGCTTACAGGGCTTACACTAACATATATGGCTTTTAGGTTCAATCTAAATGACTTTTAACCTAGTTAACCTATAAGATAAGGCTTGCTAAGGTTGACAAAATGTCGTCTCATGGTTCCCTTTTGTGAATATGCATCATAAAAAATTTGAGCTTTAGATGGAGTAAGCCTAGTAGGTAAAATGGATATTTATCATTTTTTACTTATGATTGAGGGTTTTTCCCGTGACCAAGCTTTTAGCAGCTCATTTCCCTAGGTAGAATTTTCATCATCTTCATTATCTGACCATTTGCTCCCATAACACTTCTTGAGACTTTTTTCTAATTTGTTATTGTACTGCATACTAAGATATATTGCAATGTGCCGAATGCGAATCCAACATGCAAGACTTGAACAAACAATTATTTTCATATTAGGACAAGACTTAATTGTTGGATGAATCGCTTGTCCAACTTAAATCTACTTGGTCATTATGGAATTACTAAATAACCCAGAGCCGTCACCAATCTAGTTTTAGCTATATAAGATTGGTCACTACCATATTTCAGGGGTTACGAAACTCTCGAAAACAAGCTTTAAGGTCTATGTTTATACCAAAGTTTGTATGAAAAAGTTCAAAAGTCAGGTACAATCACAAGTAAGGATCAATCCTCTCATAACATCCGAAAATTGGTACCTTTAATTACATGTTAACTAAAGCCTCGATTATGAAGTAGATTTAATTTTTTAATATTTAATTATTATTCCCTATTTTTAAAAATATTTATAATTAATATTATTTTTCTCATCTTAAATGAATTGGATTTTTATATTTTTTGAAGATCAAAGTATTTTTCGCATCCTTTTGGAAAAGCTAGAGGAAAATAAAAGTTTTATTTTTTGAGAAAATTAAAAATTTTGATTTACTTGTTTGAAGAAGATAGTCTTTTATATAAAATAATTGAGAAAGACACTTTTGTATACTAGAAGCACAAGTATGACTATTTGGCCTCGAGGATATTGCCTCGATTTTTTAAAATATATTATATTATAATTAACATATATATATTGAATTAAAAGCATAACATCATGAAAATGACCCCAAAGTACATTCATGAAATTACTAAATGACCTTTTGATTGTGGAAAATAATCTAAATAGACCTACCATGCACGGACATTATGGAGTGGTTCTAAATCATAGAAAGTGATTTAAATGCATGAAAGTTTGCATAATTATTCCTATGTCATGGAAAATGACTTATATATCCCTAAAATTCATGAAATTTGCATGGAGGTCACTAGATCATGGAAGATGACTGAAATGACAACAAAATTCAAAAATTTTATCAAAATCCCTAAGTCATGGAAGATGACCTAAATGAGATTAAAGTGCACTGAATGACATAAAAGTCCTTTATTGAAATATGGTCGAGATGCGAATCCTGGACATGAAAAAATTAAAAGGTAGGTGTACTCCTCGTTCCTATATATCTATTATCAGCCACGTGCCTCCCATGAAAAAAGCAAGCATGACTTAAAGGTATTTATTGGTGGGGAAATGTCCTCTCAACTAGGACTCTTCCCTTTTTGAGGTGATAGGAGTGAGGAAGTATGGATTTTTAGCTTTTGACCATAAAAGAGTATCATTGGATAAATCAGTCTCCAAATGGTCTCAGGTTTCCACCACAAAGTGGCCAACAATTTGAGTCGCCACTGATCATTTACTCTAGGCATGATTGGATGCTCATTGAATCTGATATTTGGAGTTGCGAAACTTAAAACATCGATTCCATAGTCTATGTAATTCAAAGATTTAAGGGGTTAGGTTTGAGAGTTGGTTATGCACAAGAAGGTATGAACCTCCTTATAATTCCTGAAATTGGTACCTTTCTAGCCATGTCTTAACTTATTTCAGTTCCCTCAATTTTGTCCTATCATTATTTAAATATAATCCCCATCTTATGCATGAATTTGAATAAAATAGACCCATAATTTAAATAAAAAAAAATTTAAATCATGTATGCATCTCGTAGAGGGAAAGAATATAGGGGTTTTTTATTAAAATATTTTTTAAATTTATTTTTTTAAAAAGTGGATATTCTATATGAAGCGCTAGAGAAATATTGACATTGAACATTGCTTTACAAATTTTATATGAAACTAATTTTGGAAATATGGGTGCAAAATGATCATCACGAAGGAAATGTGTTAGTAAGACAAAAAAAATAATATCGCATTAGATAAATTACATAAATAACAAAAGAGAGAGAAGGGACTATTGGAATGTATTTCATAATTGTGATCAATTATCTTGAAATAATCAAGTCGATAATTTGGAGATGCATTCAGATCCATTGATTAATAAGGCATGAAAATTGAGTTTAAATTTTTCAAAAGTCCAAAGTGGCCCAAGAGAGAGAAAAAATTTTTCTTAAAAAATTTTGAAAGGTTGGGTTGAAGTGTTCCTTCAGAAGCCAAGGTTAGAGTATCCTTAAAGATGAAAATTTTAGTTATTTTTGAAATTTGCAAGACATTTATAGAAGTAGGGCTGGAGCATCACTTTCGAAGTGGGATTAAAGTATCCCTATAAATAAAAACTTTAATGATTTTTAAGAGACAAGCCCGAAAGATTTATCTTGATAATGGTTTAATGATTTCCTGACAAAATGACATTTTTGACAAATTCTTGACAAAATAGGTGATTTTTTTATTAAAAAAGAAATTGATAAAAGTAAAAGTCACATGACAAAGATTACTTATGTCATCATCTAGACCTATGGGGTCAACACACATATTTTGACTCGAGGGGACTAATCTGGATCACACTAAGGCATCCAAAGGCCTTAGAGTGGGATTGAAAGGAAATTAACTGATTTTAAGATATACTAAAAATAAGGGATAACATCGTGCTGTCCTTTTTTTTTTTCTATTTTATTCTAGGCAAATTCAGAGGTTCCAAGGGTTAGGTGATACCATTGGCAAGGTGACTCCATAAGGATTATTGTAAAAATATTTTAAAAATCCTTAAAAATTATGATGGACATAATTTTTAAAGTTGCGTTTAGTGTGACATTAACAATACATGAAGGGGCAAAGGTGTGGCAAACTTTAAAAAATCATTCCTGGCTTGTATGGAACGGTTAATCATAAACAATACATTTCAAGAAAGAGAATTTCATGAACACTTTAGTAAAAATATTATAAAATTTTGTAAAAGTCATCTGTAGCCCAAAATGTTCCAAGCATAATATAAGTCATTGATTTCAAGGGTTTTGGACAACATTGATTCAAAAAATCATAACTCCTTTTTCCAGAATGATCCAAAGGCAAATAAGATATCGTTAGAAAGGTAATTCGATGCCTTTTTAGGAAAAATATCATAAAATTCTATAACATCATTAAGGGTTTAAAAATAATTTTTCAAGTCACGACTACAGTGCTACTAGGGCATAAAAATAGGAGAGTTTTTGAAATTTTTAGGTTTCTTAGGACTAAACTCAAGTCATGGACATCTAAACATCTGTGATGGAAAATAATGAGTTACATGGGCTTTGCAAGCTCATTTACACAATCCAGGAGTAGTTTGGGACAATGAAATAGCCCCTTGACCATGTCACAAACATAAAAGCTCTAGACAAAAGATTAAGACACAAGCCACCTTGGACAAAAAATGAAGCATTTTTATATTTGAAAACAAAACATTTACCCTGAATAGCCCTTGAATCCAGACATAAAACTAAATTTTTCCACAAGAGGGAAGATCAATGAATAAAAACCTTAAGCCTATGTTAATATTCAATTATTAAAGTTAGCTTGGCCTTAACTTTGAGGTTTTTGAGAAAAGACTTTTGACAATCATCAAACAAGCATCTTGACAATTATATTATGAGCTAAATATGAGATTCATGACAATATGAATAGCATGCTAGAACAAATAAAGATGGTATCTTGATAGGTAAATGTTGACAAAAATGAAAAAAATAACTAATAAGATGCGTGGAAATGTTAATTTCAAATAAAGATGCTATCTTGACAAATATATTATGAACTAAATATGGTAGTAATGATAATGAACATATTTACCATGTTTAGACAATTAAAAATGGTATCTTAACATGTAAATAATAACAGAAAATGGAAAGATAATGACTAGTAAGATGTATGGAAATGTTAGCCTTATGAGCAACATCAAGAGTCATGCCATGAGAGATGATATGAACAATATTAAAATATATTTTTGAAGAATTAAGCACATGAAATCAAAGAAACCTGCTAGAAGGTTCAATAAAGCATGAATGATCCTAAGTTTGCAACATCCAAGGCCACAAAATGCATGAGTTTCCCTAGAAAAAAGTTCATGGTTACATGGATTTTTGGCTTGCAAAAGTGATAGAGATGATGAAAAGCAAAATGTAAATGAAAAAAGGTGAAGAAAATATACCAAAAAGCCTTAAACCATAGCCTTTTCGATGAGCAGCAACTTTGAGCTTACTTTACCTTTCTTTTTTTCTTTTTTTTGTTTAGCAAGAAAATAATCAAAATAAGGAGCTTTTTAGTTATAATATTGATGGAGAGTAGTTTTTCAAGATGAATGTAATTAAAAAGATAAGTTTTTAGAGGCTTTTTGGTAAAAATTTGAATAAGCTACAATAATGAAGTTTTTGGCTAAGGGGAAAAAGGCAATGGAGCAGTGTCTTAAGAGTGTTTTCGTGTCTTTTTTGCTAAGCCAAAGTTGGCTCTTTTTATATACAAGTGATCAACCAAGATTTAAAGGCCAAAAGCAAGGGCAATTTTGAGCATTCTTAATATACCATGGGGGACAGCCCTGAATACTATGCTTAGTTGGCCAAAATCCCATTAGTTGAAAAGATCTGAGTAGTGGAATAGAGTTGTTGGTAAAGTCTATAGATAAAAAAGAACCAACTTTGCCCTTGAACAAATTATTTAATCCATGAAAAAAATCCTATTTTCAAGCTATTTTGGGCTCTAAATTTGGTAAAACCCAATTATAAGTCCAAATGTTAAGGCCTGGTAGAATTTTGATGATTATTTATGCTAAAAACATGCTTAAATTGAATTTTTAGATCAATGGTGCAAAGGCTGAAAAATAGCATGAACTGGGCAAAAACACCTTAATGTATCAACATATTGCAAATCGTATCAATACAACTGGGCAAAAAATCCAACATGTATAGATACAATAAAGATTGTATCGATACGTTCAATGTATCGATATAATTATTTATGTATCAATACATCTTGCACAAAAATCAAATTTTAGCTAATGCTAAGCCTTGTATCGATACATTTGGCTAATGCATCGATACACGAAGCAAATATATCCTTGCAAGCCCTATTTGTATCGATACAACTTGTGAAATTTTGAATGTTGATGACATAGAGGCTCTATATTGATACATCTAGGCCATGTATCAATGCATTCATACTAAAATGTGAATTTTTCATACCTTTGGCCCTCCGAACACCTTACTTTAGTTAGGAATGATGGATGACTGACATGTGGTTGTTTGTATAACCTTGGTGACATGTTGAATACTGACTTTTGATGCCTTCTTCTTACATTTTTCACTAATATGATCCTTAGGTATTTCAAACTTTCTTAAAATAATTTTTCACTTAGCACTATGTCATCTAATCATGCCTGGAAATACGACATCTGATAATCTTTACCTTTTTTATTTTTATTTTTTTAATTCTATTACCTTTTAGTTACGTCTTAAGATACCAAAAATAGGTCATAATAAAATAAACTGTTTATAGCTGCCCTTCTTTTACTATTACTAAGTATCAAGAATAAGGTAATGAACGTTAGACTCTATTTTGTGCAGGGTGTGCTTCATGCTACCTTGTGTTCATGTAATGAAAAGACTAAAAATTAATATAACTTTAGGATAAAACATAATTTTGGTAATAATTTTGAGATATTTTTGGCAAAAAGGTAAAGTTTGAATTTTTGGATAAAAAACTTAGACATCAATCCTAAGCTTGACCTATTTCAAGGTTCAACTTAAAAATGATAGAATATAAATGTGCTGTATCATAGTTAGCAACATCAAACTTTTGAAAGGATTTTTGCGGACAAATTTTAGATAAAAAGCATAGACTATGATCCTAGGCTCAACCTGTCCTTAGGTTCAACTTAAAAATAATAATGTGCCAATATGCCAAATCAGGGCTAGCAAAATTAAACTTTTAAAATGATTTTTTGATAAATTTCAAATAAAAGACATAAGCTACAATCCTAAGGTTGACCTATCTTTAAGTTTAACTTAAAAATGATGAAATGCCCATGTGCCAAATCACGGCTAGCAAAATCAAACTTTAAAAAGATTTCTTGGTGAAGGATCTTGACTATGGTTCCTAAATAAGTTCTTGATTAAGGTGCCAATAAGCTGGATCATTGCATTTTAGTAACATTTAACTTTGAAAGGATTTCTTGATAGAAGGTTTTAAGTAAGGTTCCTAACTAAGATTCTTAACAAAAGCTCTTAACATAGGTTCTTGACATAGATTCTAAACATGAGTTCTCAACAAAGGTTCTTAACAAAGATTCTAGACATGGATTCTTGATGAAGGTTCTTGACAAAGGTTCTAGGCATAAGTTCTTGACAAAGGTTTTATAAGCTGTTTTGACCTGCCAAGATCACTGGGTTTTCACTTTTGATGAAACGATAGCAAGGACCAATTAGCTGAAACTGACCTACCAACATCATTAGACTTAGATTTTCTTGATAGGATAGTAGGAAAGATAGGTTTTTACTTTAACTACACTTTGATTTGGTAATTTTTAATTTCAAAGGTTTTCACCAAGAATTTTCTTGAATTTCAATAGATTTCACTCGGATGTGTGTAGACAAGATGATGTTATGTAATGACAATATGAAAGCATGATGTGATATGCGAGTGTAACATTCTTGATAACGTGGTTATATGATTGGTACATGTACTTAAACACAAGAATAGTCATTGCAAGTTATTTTTTTGATTGGGAGTTCTAACAACCATTTTTGTATGCTTTAATTTAAGGTGCTAACTTCAAACTCGATAAGCTTTGAGATCATGACTCTTCTTGGGTGATTTGGTGTTTAGATGATTAGATTCTTGACTTGGGGTATTTAATGGCCTTTTTAATAGTTTTTGGATTTGGTGTTTCTTGACTTTAAATTGTTTAATGACCTCTTTTGACAACTTGAGGATTTGTTTTTTGACTTCAATAGGCTTAATAGTTTCTTTTGATAGGGTAGACAAGTTTTGTTGATTGATTGAAGCTAGGTAATTGTTTATGTGTCTCGATTAGTTTGGTTAATGTTTGAGTTTTGATAGGATATTTGCCTTAGATGTATGAATTTGGCTTGGGGTTAGCCCTAGTCTATTTTTTCATGATTGAAGGCTTTAGAAGGCCAAAAATGGTTTGACATGCAATCATGACTAGTATGCTTCTTGATTCAAGATATTCGATGGTCTTTTCTAACAAAGTTGGTTGGTTTTATTAATAGTTTGAGGACTGGCGACTATTTATGTGTCTTGACTTATTTGTTTAGTGTTTGAGTCTTAATAAGGTTTTTAACTGGGGTGTATAAGTTTAGCTTAGGTTAGTTTTGATAGTTTTAGGACTGATGGCATTGGAAAACTAAGAATGGTTTGACACATGATCATGACACATAAGTGTTAAGTGTGAGGGATTCATGGTCTTGGCAATCAAAAGGTAAACAGAGCTTCTTGTGCTATTCTCATCTTTTTAATGATATGAATCCTATTTGATTATCAAGTACTATCAACAAATAGCAAGAATGATGCAATGCAACTATGATGTGAGAGGGCTAAAAGGAAACAAGATGGTATTTCATTCATGATAAAAAAGGTGATACAATTGTGTTTACCATCGACAAAAGGTATAATGACAAGAAAATATAATGACAAGAATGTAATCTTTTAGGCGATTGATGCCCCCGATAATCATGACATAAATGTTTCATCTAATGCACATCTTTCTCGAATAATTAACATGTCTAATGCGAGCTGATCTTTTAAAGATCTTTAACGTTGCCCTATGTCATTTAACAGTTGCCTTTCACTCAAGAGAAGTTTGATTTGGTCGAGATAGGTTTTGATTTAAGGTTTGGTCAAGAGTAGAGTTTGAATAGGATTTAGTTTAATAAGATTGAGATTAAGCAAAGTTTGACTAGGTTTTTTCAATAGGCATTTTGAGTAAGAGTTGATTCGTTTAGGTTTAGTTAAGACTAGTTTTTTTCTTGATTATTTTTCCTTTTAAATTTTTTTATGATTTCTTGACAAAGAATGCCTTTAAGGGTTTCATCTTTTAGGCTTACTATTTTTTGATAGAGTTTGAATTATCTAGGTTGGGCATGACATTAGAATCCATTCCACTAGGATCAAGGCCTCACCAAAGAAAGCTTGTTTCATGACATAAGGTCTCTCATAGTTAGAGGTCCACTTACCTTGTTGTCTTTATGGATTAAGAGAATTTTCTTGAGGACCAATTCTTCTTCATGAAGTGTTAAGGGCAAATCTCTTTGTCATGAGCCCTGATTATACGTCTTTGATACATTAGATTGTGGTAAATGGCTTTCAATCATTTTTCGTTAATAAGATTCAGCTAATCATGTTGGTTCCTGATCTATTTGGCCTTTTTGAGTTTGGTCTCCATCAAGAATTTTAGAGAAAAGATCTCCAGTTTTATAGTTAAGATAGCTTCCATCTTGCAAACAAGGGAAAACAAGGTAGCACTTATAGAAGTTCTGACTAAAGTTTGATATGCATAGAGTGTGAAGTGTAGTTTCCATTGCTAATCCTTATAAGTCTCAACCATTGTCTTGACTATCTTTTTGATGTCTCTGTTGGCTATTATGATTGCCTCATTCATTTTTAGGCAGTATGGCACAAATTTATAATGCTAGATTTTAAATTGGAACATATTGTTTGCATCATGTTTTTTTTTTTCAAGTTATGAGCATTATTGGTGGTGATATGTTCAAGTCCTCATTGACAAATGATGCCTCATTTTATAAACTTACAGACAACTTAATGATTAACATATAAGGCCAACTCTACCCATTTAGTGAAGTACTAGATCGCCACTAGGATAAATTAGTGTCTGTTGAAAGCTTTAAGTGTGATAGGCCCAATCATATCTTTGCCTCATTTAGAGAAAAGACATGAGGCTATCATGACATAAAGTTGTAATAGTGGGATGTTGATTTGTAAGCATAAATCTGACATTTATGACATTTTTGGTCGTAGTTAAAATAGTCATTTTCAAAAGTTAGCTGGCATAGCCTATTTTTTTAGCTATCCAGTGCCACTTAGCATGCGTGCCACTAATCCCCTCATGAACTTCTTTTAAAATCTTTTTGGCTTCAAGAGCATTGATGCATCTGAGCAACATTGGATCCTGACTTTACTTTTATAAGATTTTTCCCATCCAAAATGATCCTATAGCCATTCCATTGATGGTCTTTTTGTCATTCTCTATGGCATGCTTGGGGTACTATTGATCCCTAATGTAGTAAAGGATATCAAGATACTACAATAGGCCATCCCTCTTTTCTTTAACATTTTAAAAATGTCCTATAGTCATATAAATGTTCATCTGAATAGGTGCAACATCTAATTCTGAATTCACTTTAAACGTGGACAACAAGGTGGCCAAGATGTCGGCTATTTAGTTCTCTTCCCTAGGTAAATGCTAAAAGCTGATATCATCAAATTCTTTTTGGAGTTCTAAAATTAGTTTCCCATAATGAATTAGTTTAGCATTGTGAGTTTGTCATTCTCTTTTAAGTTGGTAGATGACTAGGCTGAGTCTCTTAAAACTTGCGAAGTCTTAACATTTCTCTTAATAGCTACTTAGAGCCCTATGACACAAGCTGCATATTCTGCTATATTGTTGGTAAAGTTAAAGTGCAGTCCAGTTATAAAAGGATAGTGATTATGGTGGGTGAAATTAGTATTACCCTAATTTTATGCCGCAAAGCATTTGACACTCCATTAAAGTACATTTTTATGATCGATCTTGACTAGAGATATCTTCATCTTTAGTTATGTACATTAGATAGTTACCCGAGAAATCAAAGTTTAAGGGTTCAAAATAGCCTGCTGCTCTACTCGCTAAAAAGTTAACTATCATGCTACCCTTAATGGCCATTTGGTTGACTTAGATGATATCGTATCTGAAGAGCAAGATTCACCATCTAGCCAATCTTTTTGGCAATGTGAAGGCTTTGCACAAATACTTAATACGGTTGAGTCTCACGATTATCTATGTGGTGTGGTATAAAATTTGTTGCCTAAGTCTCCAAGTCACCCAAACTAAAGCATAACATAATTTCTCAACTAGCGAGTAATTTATTTTCATACCCAGTAAACTGTTTTCTTAAGTAGTAAATTAGCTTTTTTTTTCTTTCTCGATCATCATGCTACCCAACCTATCTACACATAGGCTTGTTGAAGACTACCGGTAGAGCATCAAAGGTCAATCAAGAATTAGAAATACTAGTATTGATGGGTTTGACTAATAGTGCTTGACTTTGCTAAAGGCTTCTTGACATTCATTGTTCCATTCCCTAAAATTTTGTTAGTGAAAAAGCTAAAAGATAAGGTAACATTTGTTAGTGAGTTGGGGTATGAATCTAAAGATGTAGTTCAGTCTTCCTAAATAGCGCTCACTCTTTTGAGGTTAGAGGTGGTGGCATGTTTTGAATAGCTTTGACCTTATCTAAGTCAACGTCGATTCTTTTTTCACTGATAATGAAGCCTAATAGCTTACCTAAGTTGACAACAAAAGTACATTTGGCAGGGTTCAACTTTAGTTAAAATTCTCATAGCTATTCAAAGAGCTTTGAAGATCTGTGACATACTTATATCATCCATGTAAACCTTGATTTCTTTATGCATTAAGTTGTGGAATACTGTCACCATGGCCTTTGATAAATTGCCCTAGCATTTTTAAGTCCAAATAACTTGACTTTGTAGCATGATTACCCCACATGATTATAAAGGTAGTTTTCGCCAAGTCTCCAGGTGCCACTCTGATCTAGTTATAACCCAAGAATTGGTTTATGAAAGAAAATATAAATTTCCTAGATGTGCTATTGACCAAAGTGTCAATCTATGGTAATGGGAAGTTATCTTTCAAACCAGCTTAGTTTAAATCCTAATAATCAACACACATCCATACTTTGCCATCTTTCTTAATGATTGGACAATATTGACAACACATTTTGAATATTTGGATACTTTGAGGAATCCTACTTCAAATTGTTTCTTGACTTCTTCTTTAATCTTAAAGAGCATCTCTAGTTTTATCTTTTTTTAACTTTTGATGGATTGGTTTGCATTCCATTTTGAGAGGGAGCCTATGGACCACAATGTCATTGTCTGTGGCAACCATTTCTTAGTATGACTAGGCAAATACGTCTCAGTACTCTTGAAGTAGATTTATTAGTTTAGTTCTGGCAAAAGGTGTTAAAAAAGTTTCGATTTTGACTTTTTTCAATCATCTTTTGTCCTTAAATTTATAACTTTAATTCGCTCCTTGTAGGGCAAAATCTATTTTTCTTCATGCTTAATTAATTATAGTAGATATGATGGCATGGAGTTCTTCTTAAAATAAATCTGACTGACTATTCAAAATCAGTCTCTTGGAAATATCCATGTCAGTGTTATTGAGCACTTAAAGGATTGAAAAGATAAGCGATATAGACAAAAATATATATAGATAAGGAATTTGAGTAAAAGCAAAGAAGATTAATAAGCAAATAAGATGAAAAGTTTTATGCAAAAGTCAATTTTGTTGATTATGTTTGATAAAAGGTGCCCATTATAGGATCTCTATGAAGTATTAGGGAAAAGCAAGTAAGTTTTTAATTCTCAACATTCACCGAAATAAACTTAAAAACCATAGGGATTTCTAACATAGCCTCACTATTAAGAACAAACTGTGGTGAATGGAGCTAGGTTTTATTGTTCAACTTTGGCAGGATTAACCGATCATCAATGAGATAGATGTGGAGGTTAAAGAGAGCCTAATTCAAAATGACCAAGTCATCATTGGCTTTCCCTTTTTCTACCTAATTCAGATCCATGCAGCCTCTCGAATGAACATTTCATGGATTAATGAAAATACCATTGGTTTTGGTCTTAGCTCTTGACCTAGCAGATGGGCCAAATTCTAATATCTAGACTTTTTAACTTGTTGTTTCCTATATTGCATGGTAGACTTCAATCCTAAGCCCTTCTTGTTAACCCAACTAATGACCTTCAAGGCTTTGTCCATTCCTTGCAAATTCTTACTAAGCCCTTTTCTAGCTTAGCAACCTTCGCCAATAGTTAATGTCAAATCCATGTAGATATTCCTTGACAGTCAAGCCTCAACTATATACAAGCCTTCTCTTATGAATGTAGCATTGACAAACTTGAATGACTAGAAAGATGGCTTAAGTACATATTTATTTGTTTCAATGTAGGTCGCATTAGTAAAAATAGTGGTGATTATCTTTTATTTGGCTCATATACTGACCACTTTGTCATCGATCATAAATTTTAGCTTTTGATTAAGCACTAGGGTATTGCCCTAGCTGATTGTATCCAAGGCCCCTCGTAGGATGGAACAAATCTATTACTTGAAAATCAATCTCATAAGTGCATGGGCCTATCTCGAGTAGGACAATGATGTTCTCGGTAACTTTATGAGAAGTCCCATCGAATGCTCATACTACTGTGTTGCTATGCTTGATATGGGATGCAATAATAGGAAGTCTATTTCAAGCTAGCCAAAGGGATGACGTTGAGAGCAAAACCATTGTTTATGGGAACCTTTGGCAGAATGTGTCTTTTGTAATGTATAGTGATATATAGGGCTTTGTAGCTATTGCCCCTACCTCCATGAAGGATCTCATCATCAATGAATGAGATATAATTATTAGTAGCAACATTGTTCACTAGACAATCCAATTTCCCTAGTGAAATATCTAGCAGCATGTATAGCTCATTGAACACTTTTAATAGTGAATTTTGATGAACTTTTGAGTTGAGAGTAAAAATAGTATAATGATCTTAGCCAATTGTTTACTCAACTATTTGATGACACTATACTCACTGTGTTAGATGAATTTTAAAAATTGGATGGCTTTTTTTATCCATCACCCCCTCGATTTTTCCAAACTCTAAGTCTTTTGTCTTTTCTTAAGACATGTCTGCTATTAGAGATGTGCCACTCTTTTGACTATCTTAAGCTGGAGGTACTTAACATCTACCATTATGTGTCAAATGGCTAACTCCTAACAAGTCGACAATGGCAATGAATTAAGAGGCCACCTTGATAATCATGACTTATCCCTTATATTTCTAGCAAATGAATTTATCGATCTTATGTAAGAATGGTGCAGGGATCTCTATGAATAGCCTTAGCATAGGTGTTAAAGAATTTACCCCAGAGTTTGATTATCTATAAAGGATAAGGGGTTATCCTCTCCCATAAGGTGGTTATGTCATTTCTTCCTTAGTCATATTCACCAATTCAGTAGGAGATGCTTGTTTTTTATCATAGAATTAAATGCTGCCTTCTGTTGCAACATGGCTGGGTAAGAATCCTAACCAGCCTAACTTAAAATGCTAGGCGCTCCATTATTCTTATATATCCATACATCATTATTTTATTTTATTTGGGGCCTATATCATTATTATTATTCTTTAATTTCATGTCTAGGGATTAAGTTATCGAGATAAATTACTTACTTGACTTAACTCTCAATTATCATTACGAAATAACCATTTATTTGGAGTTGCCACCAATCTTATTTCAGCTAGGTAGATTGAACACTTGGCAGAATTTATATTTGTAGGTAAACAAAATCTTGAAAACAAAAGTCGAAGTCCGTGCTCATTCGAAAGATTGCATGAAAAAGTCTAAAAGTCGGTTACAATTACCAAGTAAGGATCGACATACTCATGATGCCGTAGTCAATACCTTGTTAATCACGTGTTAACAAAAAATTTAATTTTTATTTAATTTCAATATTTGGTATTTAATTATAATTTCTATATTTAAAATTAAAATTTTATGAAGTATATTTATTATTTTGAATAAGAAAATTAGGTTTATAATATTTTTGAAAATCAAAATATCTTTCGCATACTTTTCGAGAACCAAAAGAACATGAAAGCTTTTATCACTATCTGTCATACCCCACTAATGAGCTGTGGAATACAAAAGATTTTAAAAATCAAAATATCTGTTGCACCCCACTGGAGGGCCAGAGGAATACAAAAGGTTTTTCTTTTAAATTCAAACAATCTCGATTTTCATTTTTAAAAGAATAGCTTGTTATTAAAATAATTCGTAAAGCCTCTCTCGTATGCTAAGAGAAATTTCACGTACTATTTTATCATCAGAGACATTGCCTTAATTCGTAAAAATTTCAATTTTATTAATAATATTTAAAAGTTATCCTAACACTCGTTTAGACAATGAACTAAAATTGACTCTAAGGACCTAAATGTGGTCGATATAACCAACATTTCCTTTAAAGTACACCTTCAACCTTGAAGTATCCTGGTGACTCTAAAAGACTCAATTCTAAAATAAATTAATGAAATCTCCCTAAGTAGTTCCCTTGACATATACGTATCCTAGTACCGTAAAGATTTTAAAACTTTATAAAAAAATGAAGCTATTCCTACTATACACCTTTAACGTAAAAGTATCTCTGCAATCACAAGACTAGGTTCTAACGTAAATTACCAAAATGTTCCTAAGGTCTAACTTTAACACCTAAGTATCCCAATAACCTAGAGGGCTCGATGACTCGATAAAAGATGAACTTATCCCTCTTATACGCCTTCGACATATAAGTATCTCGGTGATCGTAAAGGATTTGATTCTAAGGTAAATTACTAAAATACCATAGGTATACCATCAACCTATAAGTATCTTGGAAACTAAAGGGCTCGATGACATCACAAATGAGTGAACCTACTCCTACTGTACACCTTCAATTTATAAGTATTCAAGTGATCACATACAACTCAATTCTAGAGAAATTACTAAAATACTCCTTTAACATAGAAGTATCCCAGTGATTACATAGGACTCGATCTTAAAATATTTATGAAAATGCACTTAAAGTATATCTTCAACCTACCTAAAGGACTAAAAAATGACATAAAAATACTATTATCCCTATATGGGCAACTTAAACATCAAGATAGACTTAAAATGCAAAAATCACTAATAGTGATGTGCCGCATGGTTGGCCTAAGGTAGCAAGCTCAAAAGAGGAAGGGTTCGAGTATACAAGCCCAATCACACGATTAAGGGCTAAAAGAATCAACTTGTTCTATCATGTGCTCAATAAGGTAGATCCTTAAAGTTTCTATAAGTCTTCTTAAGCAAGAGAGTCCACAACATCAAAATTAGGAAAGTTTTGGCATGCAGATTATTACTTAATCTCCAAGGCTTTTAGTTTTTTTTTTTTTGGGAAGGCTTTAACTCCTTAGCTTGCAAGGAAATTAATTCCATTGATCATTTTGTTTTCTCTATGAGCAAGCAATACCTTAATTAATTATTTAGCATTTAGTTTCCTTTTCTTGTAAAGGCTTTTGGACAAATCCTCTACTAAATAGGTGACTTTATGCATGTTTCGAGGCATTTAAAGTTGATCAATAAAGTAGCTAATTTTTCAGTTCTTTTCTATTATCCAAGTCTTCTTGGTGGTGAGTTTATAAGACTTATCTTTTAAGTTTCTCATCCCTTAAAATGGCATTCAACACTTGTCTTGATTGTGGATGGAATTCTTATCAATCAATCAAGGTTTATTCCTTCTATTCTTCTAACTTTTAGATTTCAAATTTTATTTTCTTTTATTTTCATTTTGAACCATTAGAGACCTATTTTCATTGAGTTTTGTTCTTATAGGACTCATCAATATTGGCATCAGAGCTAAGCTTTTTTAGGTTTTAGAGTGATAAGCACCATGTTAGAAGGTAGCAAGATCCATAAATAACCTAATTTGAGATTACAGTAAAGAATAAGTTTTGAACAAGCTCATTTTGTAGCCCTTAAACGCAATCACAAAGAGCTTCGTACATGCATGGATCAACTTGTGTGTATGGTGGAAAGATTGCTGTGAATTAGCCATAAAATAATCAGCTGTAATGATGAAGGGTTGATCATGATAAGGGTGATGAGTATGACGATTCGGCATAGAAGATGAACTTGAAGAAGCACCAAGGCAATGCTGGCAACCAAGAACCTTTGATAATATTAAGATGAAGATTCCACTTTTCCATGGAATAAGCTCTCCTAAAGTGTACTTGGAGTGGGTACAACGTGTTAGAAAAATTTTTAGTGTCAAGAATACACTGAGGCTAAAAATGTGAAACTCGCAGTTCTAAAGTTTATTGATTATGCTAATTTATGGTTAGGAATCTGAAGGCACAAAGAAGGCGTGAAGGAAAAAAATCAAATCTCGACATGGAGGCTCATGAAGAGGCTTATGGAAAAAAGGTTTGTACCTCAATACTATAAGCAAGAGCTATTCCTCAAGTTATAAAAACAAGGAGCCTATTGTGTAAGGATTATGTGAAAGAATTTCAGATGTTAATGACGCGATGTAATCTGCAAAGGGCTCAAGAACAAACCATTGCAAGTTTTATTAGTGGTTTGCATAAGGAGATTGCAAATTCAATGGAGCTACAATCATATGCCATATTGGATAATGTGATTACATTGGCTATGAAGATTGAAAGGTAGTGTACAAAAGGCTCGTCTAGGGTAAGTTAACCTTACACCTCATCCTCTTTTTTATCTTATATCTCTAAAATGGTCACATAACTTTAAAAAAAGGATCCTACTAAGGTGACTATGGTTGAAAAAGAGAAAAAAAGTAAAAAATTCCTAACCTTTAGCAAGAAGTCGTGACATCAAGTGTTTTAAGTGCTTCGCGTATAGACATATGCCTTCTCAATGTCCTAACAAGAAGGTAATGATCATTCATGAATTAGTTAAAGAAGTTATTAATGACGATGAATTAGATCCAAAACTAGAAGTGGAAGAAGAGCAAGTTACACCTCTTAAGGAGGGAGAATTACTTGTTACTCATGGCAATCTGGCCATTCAATCAAAGGAAGAAGAAGAACAATGAGAGAATATCTTTCATTGCAACATTAAGGGCAAGGTATGTGGTTTAATCATTGATGGAAGAAGTTGCACTAACGTAACCTCTACTACATCAATTAATAAATTAAATCTCACTGCTACTAGGCATCCACATCCTTATCATTTGCAATGGCTAAACAACTAGAAATACTTGAGGGTTACAGAACAAATGAAGGTGCCATTTACCATAGAAAGTTACAAGAATAAAATAACATGTGATATGGTACTAAAGAATGCCAACCATGTGCTTCTTAGAAGACCTTGGAAGTTTGATCATGACGTTGTGCATCATGGGGGTACAAACACCTATTCTATTTCTAAGAATGGTAAATGTGTGCTATTAACACCTTTCAGTCCTTCCCAAGTAATGCAAGACCAGTTGGCAATTTGAAAAGTAACAATGGAGAGCTTATTTGCTAACAAAAGAAAGGTAAAACTTGCTCTCATATCTAATGAGATTGTTTACTTGTTGATGGTTAAGGAGATTTCAAAGGAAGATGGACCTATCTATCCAAAATTATATAAGATATTAAAAGAATTTTGAATGTTTTCCTATAAAACCTCTAAAAGAGTTACCACTAATTCATGGAATAGAGCATCAGATTGATCTCATACCTGGTTTGACTTTGCACAATAGACTAGCATATCGATGCCATTCAAAAAAAGCTAAAGAGCTCCAATGGCAAGTAATGGAGTTAATAGAGAAGGGCTTTGTTAAAGAGTCTATGAGCCTATCTACAGTTCCAACTCTTCTAATGCCTAAGAAGGATGGATCAATGCGCATTTGCATAGATATTCGAGCTATTAACAAGATTACAATCAAATACCACTATCCCATCCATGGCTTGATGACATATTGGATGAATTACATGGTTCCTTTAAATTTTCGAAGATTGATCTCAAGAGTGTATACCATCAGATTTGAATGAAGGAAGGTGATGAATGGAAAATAGCCTTTAAGACTAAGTTTATGTTGTATGAATGGACAATCATGCCCTTTGGCTTATTCAACGCTGTTAGCACATTTATGTGGGTAATGAACAATGTTTTATGAAAATTCAATAGTCATTTTGTTGTTTATTTTGATGACATACTTGTCTATAGTAGGAGCTCTGATGAGCATATAGAGTATCTTACAAAGGTGTTTGAAGTGCTTAGAGAAGAGTACCTATTTTCCAACCTCAAGAAGTGCACATATTGAAAAGATCGTCTAGTTTTCCTTAGCTATGTCATTTCCCAAATAGAGCAGAGGTTAGTAAAGATAAGGTTAAAACTATCAAAGAGTGGCTAATTCCCATTAATGTTGATAAAGTTTAAAGTTTTCATGGTTTGGCATACTTCTAGCGATGCTTTGTGAAAAATTTCAACACCATTGTAGCTCATTTGACTGAGTGCATGAAGAAGGAAACAGAATTTAAATGGACTAAAGACAACAAAGTTTTGACTTGATTAAAAAGAAGTTAAGTTCAACTCCTATACTAACATTACCTGATTTCTTTAAGACCTTTAAAATAGAGTGTGATGCATCAGGAATTAGGATTGAAGCTATTCTTAAGCAATATGGGTATCCCATTACTATTTTAGTGAAAAGTTGAGTGGTTCTCATCTTAACTACTTAACAGTTGATAAAGAGTTTTATCACTAATTCAAGCATTGAGAGCTTGGCAATATTATTTATTGCCTAAGAAGTTCGTGATTCATAAGGATCATGAGTCATTGAAACATTTAAAAGGACAAAGCAAGTTGAACAAAAGGCATACCAAATGGATAGAGTTCTTAGAGACATTTCTCTATGTAATTAAGTACAAGAAAGGAAATGTTAACATTGTAATGGATGCATTTTCATAAAGGTATGCATTAATCTCTATGCTTAATACAAGATTAACGGGGGTTGATTTGATGATAGAGTTGTATAAAAAGACCTGCACTTCATAAAGATCTATAAAGAGTGCACAAAGAGAGGAAAAAAGGGTTACTTTTGGCATAAAGGATTTCTCTTCAAGTCTAGCCAATTATACATTCCTTTTGTTCAAGTTAAGAGCTTTTGGTGTGTGAACCTCACAGTGAAGGTCTTGCTAGAAACTTTGGTGAAAAGAAGACATTAAAAGCATTGAAAGCACACTTTTATTAGTCAGCAATGAATCAAGATATTCATAGAATTGTACAAAGATGTGTCATGGTCGAAAAGGCAAAAAATAAGGAGATGGCATAAGGGTTATACATGCCTTTGCCTGTACCTGAACATCCTTGGGAACATGTAAGCATGGATTTTGTTTTAGATTTACCTTAGGCATCATGAGGAAAGGATTTAGTAATGGTTATAGTTGATCACTTTTTAAAGATGTCCCATTTCATTCCATGCCATAGAACTAATGATGCAAGCCATGTAGCTGATTTGTTCTTCAAAGAAATAGTTTGATTTCATGGGATTCCTAAGAGCATTGTTTCTAATCATGATCCTAAGTTTCTAAGCTATATGTGGAAGATTTTGTGGAAAAAGCTTGGAACCAAGTTATTATTTAGCACAGCTTATCATCCATAAACTGATGGGCAAATTGAGGTGGTGAATAAACAACTTTTAGCTTTGCTGAAGATGGTGGTGAACAAGAATCTAAAGAATTGGGATGAGTGCTTGGCGTATGTGTAGTTTGCTTACAATTATAGTATACATAGCGCTACTAAGCATTCTCCTTTTGAGGTGGTCGATGGTTTTAACCTAACTACACCTCTTGATTTACCACCAATACCAATTAGTAAGAGGAGTTGTATAGATGGAGCTAACAAGGCTCAAATGGTGAAGAATATGCATAAGAAAGTTAGAGAACAAATCAAGAAGAATAACAAAGCTTATGTAAAATCAACAAACAAAAAGAAAAAGCAAGTTATGTTCAAATTGGGAGATCTTGTATGGATTCATGTTCGCAAGGAGAGGTTTCTTAATGAAAGAAAATCTATGCTGATGCTATAGGCTGATGGTCCTTTTAGGGTCTTTAAATAGGTAAATGATAATTCTTACAAGCTTTGTTTACTCGAAGAATATAAATGCTTACAAGCTTCGTTTGCCCGAAGAATATAATGTAAGCACTATGTTCAATGTTTTAGATCTTATACCCTATTTGGAGCACAGTGAGGATGATTGAAATGGTATGGATTTGAGGAAAAATCTATTTCCACAAAGGGGAGATATGTGCCATATCATGGTTGGTCTAAGGTAGCAAGCCCAAAAAAGAAAGAGTTTAAGTATACAGGCCCAATCATACGATCAAGGCTAAAAAAGTTAACTTGTTGTATCATGTGCTTAAAAAGGAAGATCCTTAAAGATTCTAGAAGTCTTCTTGAGCAAGAAAGTCAATAGCATCTAAATTAGGAAAGTTTTGGTATGCAGATTACTACTTAATCTCTTAGGCTTTTAGTTTTTTTTGGAAGGCTTTAGTTCCTTAGCATGCAAGGAAATTAATTCCACCGATTATAATTTTTACTGAAAAATTTTCACGAGTATAATACTTGTAGTTTTGTGAAAAATTCAAATTTTAGTCTCAAAATTTACAACTTGAATCCTGATAGTAAAAAATGCCAGTACAAATTTTTTCTTGAATGTTTCTAAATTTTGGAGTGCACATCGGCCAAAATACCACATAGGTATCAGTAAAAAATATAATAGTTAACTTTTCAAATTTAATGTAAAATTATGAACAAATAAGAAATTTGACTGTAATAACATTCGCAAATAAAAATTTCAAAATCTCAAAAGAATAAAATTGAAAGATAATTAGATCCGACGCTACTTCTTCTCTTGGGAAAGATGCCTCAGAATTTCAAGGCCAAGTGCAAAAAAACTCGTTCCATGGTAGGACCGGTGGATGAAGCCATCGCTATACTCCTAGACTAAAAGCCTAACAAAGACCAGTGCTTTATAAGCCTGCCATATGCTTGGGAGGTAGACGAAAACCCCTTTCTGATAGGGTACCCATTACCCAGCTTCAAAATCATTACATGCTTTGACTTTTGTCAATGCCTATCCATTTCCTATTATGGGCTGGGTTGTCAGGAAATGAGCTCGAGAAGGGCATCCAAACGCGGGTCGAGTATGAATGCTTTCTTTATCCAAAGAAGCTTTACTATTCCTTTTCCACTGACCTTGGCTATTTAACTTGAAATTCATACTTTTTTTTAAATTTCTTACATATGACTCTTGAAACGGTGTTAATTTTTTCATATGCACTTACAGTCATTTAGGTATAATTAAATAGGTCATAAAAATCTACATTCCAAAGTCTTGAAAATGTATATTCCACACTAGGATAAGTATCTAATTTTGTATCTTGGATATTTTCAGATTGACAGAGAAAGGGGCTCAGATAAAATTAGGTGTCTACAGTTACCTCTCTTTTGCTATTGCTAAGAATCAAGAATAGGGCAAAGTCCAAGTAGACATAATTTTGTTCGGGCCGTATAAATTTTTTTTACACACAAATATATGTACATCTGCTGAAAAAAAACCTATAAAACTCTTTAGATCCTTCTGCTTACTAGACAAAGTTAACTTGAACCTTATTTCACTTGCCTTAATATAAGATCATGTGAAGAAGAAATATTGCTTCATTGCTTCCTAACCAAGTGAAGCTGACTAATAACAAATGAAACTATTCCTCCTATACACCTTTGGCATAAAAGCATCCCTGTGACCATGAAGGATTCAGTTCTAACATAAACTTCGCCAACTTTTGCTTAATCAGATGAAGTTGGATATCATGCTCTATTAGTTTCTAGCTAAGTGAAGCTGACCAATAACAAATGAACTTATTCCTCATGTGCACTTTTCCTATAGAAGCATCTTAGTAATCATAAAGGACTGGATTCTAAAGTAAACTTTGCCGATCCTTTTGTTTAATCAGATAAAGTTAGACTTCATGCTTCATTGGTTTCTAACTAAGTGAAGCTAACCAATAACAAATAAACCTATTCCTCTTATACACCTTTGGCATAGAAGTGTCCTGATGATCACAAAATATTTGGTTCTAGCATAAACTTCATTGATTTTTTTACTTAATCAGATGATGTTGGACATCATGCTTCATTAGTTACTAACCAGGTGAAGCTAACCAATAATAAATGAACCTATTTTTTCTACAAACCTTTGGCTTAGAAGCATCATGGTGATCACAAAGGATTCGGTTCTAGCATAAACTTCATCGATCCTTCTACTTAACCGATGAAGTTACCTTAAAAAGTTTGAAAACTTTTATGGGTACTTCAAATATCACCATCGAAGCTTTGAAAACATTTTCTAAATGAAAATTTTTGAATGCTTTGAATATCGCCATCAAAGTTTTGTTTTCGATTATCATCATCGAAGACTTTGAAAACATTTTCTAAGTGAAAACTTTTGAATTCTTTGAATATTCAAAACTTTGTCTTTGATTATCATAATCGAAGACTTTGAAAGCATTTTCTAAGTGAAAACTTATGAAGGCTTTGAATATCACTATCGAAACTTTGTTTTCGAATATCACTGTTGAAGATTTTCAAAGCATTTTTGAATAAAAATTTATGAATAATTAAAAATTACCATAAAAGCTTTTTCATTAAATATCACCATCAAAGACTTTGGAAAATGAAAATTTCCATAAAGACTTTGGAAGCATTGTTTGAATGAAAATTGCCATCAAAGCATGGTTTGAATTAAAATTTTTGAATATCACCATTAAAGCTTTGTCTTCGAATATCAACATCAAAGACTTTGAAAGCATTTTTTAAAATGAAATTTTTTAAATGCTTTGAATATCACCATTAAAGCTTTTTCATAGCCTTCTTCATCTACCTTTCCATAGGATTATGTGAGAAGGTAATACATTTCTTCAAATAATCATTCAATTTTTCATAAAAAGTCATTAAATATCACATATCAAATTAGTGTTCATTAATTCAATGATATATTTATGTAATTGGAAAAAAATCTCTGTTCAAGGCATTTTCACAAACTTCTTTTAAAATAATGAAAAGTATCATAATTTATCAAAGTTTCAAGATTTTGAATAAGATCACTTTTTCATTCTGACCTGGGAAAAAGTTTATTTGATCAAAATCTATGAAAATTTAAAAACAATTTCAACCATGGATTTTCTAATATCAAGGATAATGGATATATTATCTTCATCATGATGTTAAAACTTTTTTTTTTGATCGGGATCATCATTTGGAAATTTTTTAAATGAGATGAAAAAATGAATTTAGAGGCATAAATGAGGTGGAATTGTTAAAATTTGTCATTAAGAAATTGATATTATCAAAAACCAAGTTTAGATAGATGTTCATTTCATTGGAGTTCCTTGAAAGGCAAAGAATCAAGTTATAACATCATTTTAATCTTCAAATACAATAACATGATAGGTGTTAAACTTATGCTAGTAAACATTAAGTCTCTAAGGGTTGATTTATAGGCCTTTTGAAAGGAATCAATTTTTGGTCATTTGACTCAACCTTTTGCTGATATCATGAAATTTTTTAAGGTTAAAGGTGATTTCCAAATTAACATGAAGGGTTCTTTTACATTGGTGGCTATCTTATTGATTTAGGAGCGATTCTAAGGCCATTAAGCTTGCCCCATCATATTATTAAGGACTCGAAAATCAGTCAAAAATATGAATTTACAAAGAACTTCCTAGGAATGTCTTGATAGCTTAGATAGCTATGTTTGATCAAAATGGACTTTGTTAGGTATGTAATGCAACCCATGGTTTAAGGTATAGAAAAAAAAGGATAAATAGGCCTAAATCAAGTATTTTTGGGTAATTGAATCAAGGATCACTTTTATTCAGTAAAACTGGACCCAGCATGCCTTTCAATGTTAAACACATCTATGCTTCTTTATTTACTTTTGCTGCTTCATTCTTCATTTTAAAAGGACTTGAAATTTAAACTTTCTTGATTTATTTTTTTACTTTGAAAAACTTGAAATTTAAACTTTTTTTTATTTTTTTACTTTAAATATTTGAACTTAAAACTCAAACTTTCTTCATTTTTAACTTTGAATATTTGAACTTGAAACTTGAACTTTCTTCATTTTTCACATTGAATATTTGAACTTTAAACTTGAACTTGCAAAATTTTTCACTTTAAATATTTGAACTTGAAACTCAAACTTTCTTTAATTTTTAAAATTTGCCTTATGGCATACGACTTGGTCTTCTTGTAACTTTAAAACAAAATTTAGTCCTTCTAATTTTGAAGTTTCACTTTATTTGCTCCATAGTATAGAGGGTGATCCTTGATTAGGGTTCAAAGAAAGAAAATAAATTATCAAGGTCAAAAGCGACCACAAAGGACTAATTTTTTATATTTGCGAAAGAATAGAGAAAGAATGATATTTTTTATTTCATACAAGGCCATTTGAACTGGTAAGCATTTGCTAGGAAAAAAAGGTTGTTTTTTTTTCTAAAATCATTTTGAGCACCTTAATAATATGATGTTGCACTCAATTTTTAAAGGCTTAAGGTATGCCTCTCAATATTCTAGCTTCATAGCCACCAATATATGTTGATTTTGGCTAAGCCTTTAAGAAAAAAATTAAATTGACTTGAAAAAGATCTTGCATCTTGCATCTTATGTATCAAGAATTAGTTTGAAATGGTTTCTTTCAAAAGGATCGAGTCACTTTTACTTTCATTCTTTTTGAATCAAGGATTTAGAAAAGTGTCGTGGAAATTATGGAAAAAGGTTATCGAAATAAGGGAGATTAGAATTACTATCATTATTTTAGCACATGTCAAACTATCAATATCTAAATCATTTAGGAGCATAACCTATTTGTAAGACCTTTAGGAATCCATGGAGAAAAATATGTAGATGTGAAAGGTCTCTAGTAGTAAAAGGCCTATAGTTGAATTTCTAGGATAATCATATATATGGATGTGAAGGACCTTTCTAAAATGATTCAATATAATGGTGATCATCTACCGAAGAAAAATTTTCAAAATATTCTTAGTATCCTAGATATTGGAGATCATCATTAACAAAATTCATGATCGATGATAGTATGCATACTATGTACAAATCAAAATTCATTGCATAATTTATAGTTTCTAAAATGTATTGTACATAAATTTAAAGGCAAGATAGAAATTGCCTCTAGTTGGCATACTACCATAAGGTCAATGACCCTTAGATCAACCATCGTTAATAGGTCTTTACCAACTTCAAATTTTTGCTATATTAGCATCCCTGTAGGCTTAATTGTGGATCAGCTAGTAGAATATCATGAGATGTATCAAACTCTAAGTTCTCTAAGTAAAAAATTCCACAAGATATATGGTTATTTCCTATCATCTCAATCATGCCATGAAGACAACCACTATATGACTCTTTACTATAATTTTTAGCAAAAAGAATGAATCTAAAAGCTCATGGCATCGCGAGTAATCATCCAAGCAATTCAAGTCAAAATTTACAGTAGCCTATGGTTCTCCAATCAACCACGATAAATACACTAAATTATCCTTTCATTGAACAGCGTATATTGGTTAGTGAAATTCTTACATAAAAAGTATCACACCTTGACAAAAGTGTTGGTAATACCATCTAACTATTGGCGAACTAGTTCCCATGTCTTGAATGGTTCCATCGAACTTAAAGTTTATGCTTGCATTTTTTCTTGTTGTTCAGTATATTTCATTCAACAGTTTGTGTTACTTCAACTTTAAAAAAATATTTAGATTATTTTGTATGAATATATGTCTTGTCCACATAAATATTTATTATCATCCATGTAAACATGTCAACAAATGGAAAAATTAGGGTATGAATTAATGCACAGATAAAGGAATGAATAAATACATGAATGAATGATTGAATAGAGTAAGATCTAATAAAAGAAATTGGATGTCAAGCAATAGGCGAAATATTAAACATGGATATTATTGTAAAGGTAAGAATTTATGGAACTCAATTCATGATTTAGCATCATCGCTTCGTTAACCAAACTCTAATTCATTCATTATTGGCATACAAAACTATATTTACAAGATTCAATAAGTAATAAAAAAATTGTTTAAACACTTCTTTTTCCTAAGGAATCCTTGTAGGTTCTAGTCATTCTTTTTAAATCCTATATTTAAAATGCCAACCTAGTAGCTGAAAGACTATCTTCATGATCCCAACATTGCCCCAGATATTCTACTGCTTTCAACCATGCAAGGGGAGATTGGAAGCAATATTCAATTTCATTTTGACCTAGATTACACTAGCATTGAGTAGCTTTTGAACATTTTTTGAAAGCATTGCATGTTTCTATTGAATGTCCCCGCATTTTGCGTGGTATTAGCTATGTTCATTAATGTTATACCAATTAGGATAAGGAGGTTGGTATGAAAGAACATATTCGGGAGCAACAAGTTGATTTTTGAGCAAGAAAGAGTACATTCTACATATGTCAATGGAATGGAATCAAATTGATATTTCAATTTTTTTTAGCATTAGCTTCAAAAATTGGGGTTTTGCTAGAATAAGCAGGGTTAGTAGGCAAACTAATTTGTATAGGTGCTAAATTGGGTGGCTTTATTTCAACCATGTAAATAAACTAGGGATTAGAATCATTGCCTGGTGGTATGCTTGATTGAGCCTTTAAGTCTTCAAGTGCCAGGGGTTGAGTTCAAGAGATTGGTAGCTCTTTGGGATAACCTAAAAGATCTCTAATGATTTTTGTCAATTTGAACAATTATTCCTTTATTTCTTGGATATCATGTTCCATTCCTCTAACTATTCCCTCTAAAGCCTTTATTCTTGCTTCTTATCGATCTTCCAGACTTTGATTTTCTAGATCAACTAAGGATGAGGATGCTCCTAGGCAAAGTTCCTTTGTTGTCCCATGCAAACCATTTTAATAGTCTATTAAACAAGTTTTTCATTCCCTAGATCTCATGACCACACTCCTCTTAAATAGACTGTATTGCACTGATCCTTGCCTCTAAATTGTTCTCTATGTCTTAATCCTTAGAATACAATAAATGGAATAGTTCTAATACATTGTAGAAATCATAAATGCATAAGCATATAAACAAATAAATATGTGAACCTTGCAAATATACTTGAATGAATTTACAACGTTTCGTAGAATAAGGATATCATAACTAATTATGCAAGAAATATATAAGAGTAAAATTTATCACAATAATACAACATACACTTATTGATATCAATTATAAGAGTAAAAGGTTAAAACATTACCCCATGTGTATCTAGTTTGGTACCTTCTAGAGCTGGGCATGGCTCTAACTAGGTACCGTTGTGGTTCATTACATAAGGTTTAGGTTAAACATTAAATAGGTTTATAAATTGCTCCCTGAGTCCAAAAAGAACTAACAAGCTACCCTTATTCTTACCCATCATAGGTGTATGTCGAAAAGGGTTTACTTTCAACTAAAGTATCTTCCATGCCCATAATAAGGGTATCACCTTAGGTAGGTGTAGGAATTTACACCTAGTAAGCTTTTTACTGGCCTAAACAAAGGCTAACAAACTTAAATGATAGAGCTACTTTGCTCCATTGTAAAATATTGGGCACTTATGCCCCTTTTATATGCCTGAAAGAGAATCTAATGCATATGCATGTACACAATGTGTGCAGAGGAATAACTTACCTTTTATTACTCGACACTTTTGAAAATAATAAAAGCCCTTATCCTAAATTCCCCCTAGAAATAATGCTGGAAGAAAACAATAGGTTAGTGAAAGATATGAATAAAATATAGCAAAATTTCTACATAAATCAAAAGTGTAATACAAAATTTTATTCTAAAAATAGTGGGAATTATAGTTAAATACCAATTAAAACCAAATTAATCAAAATTTAGTTAACACGTAATTAATTTTAGGCTTTACTCTCTAAATGTAATAGAATCACAAAACTGTCGCAATATGGCCTGGATATGAATCTTGACCAGCTTGATTTAAAATGGTGGGTGTACCTATTATTCTTATATATATATATATATCCATATTTCATTATTTTATTTTATTTAGGGCTCATATCATTATTATTATTATTATTATTATTATTATTATT
>JBBYHO010339312.1:0-22438 GCA_038382025.1 Adansonia gregorii | reverse complement strand
ATTATTATTATTATTATTATTATTATTATTATTTATTTTTCAAGTCTAGGGACTGAGTTGTTGAGATGAATTGCTCACTCGACCTAATTCTAAATTGTCATCACCAAAGGACCACTTATTTGGAGTTCCCACCAATCTTATTTCAGCTAGGTGATATCGGACACAAGCTTAAATTTATATTTTTACGGTTACGAAACCCTTAAAAATAAACTCTGAGGTCTGTGCTCATGCTAGAGATCGCATGAAAGGGTCCAGGAGTTGGTTATAATCATAAATAAGGACTGACTTTCTCGTGATGCCCGACAATCGGTACCTTATTAATCATGTATTAACAATAATTGTGATTTTTATTCAATTTCAGTATTTGGTATTTAATTATAATTCCCATATTTAAAAATAAAATTTTATGAAACAAATTTATTATTCTGAATGAGAAAATTAGGTTTCTAATATTTTTAAAAATTAAAATATCTTTCGCACCCTTTCAGAGAACCAAAAGAACATGAAAGCTTTTATTACTTACTGTCGTACCTCATTGAAGAGCCTATGGAGTACAAAAGATTTTAAAAATCAAAATATCTTTTGTACCCTGCTAGAGGCCTAGAGGAATACAAAAGATTTTTTTTTTGAATTTCAAAAAAACTTAATTTTTATTTTTAAAAGGATATCTCATTACTAAAATAATCTATAAAACCTGTTTCATATGCTGGGAGAAATTTTGCTTATTATTTTAACATTGAAGGCATTGCCTTGATTTGCAAAATTTCAATTTTATTGATAATATTTAAAAATTATACCAAAACTCAATTTAAACAAAATGTACTAAAGTTGACCTTAGGGACCTAAATATGGTCAATATAACCAACAGTCCTTTAAAGTACACCTTCAACCTAAAAGTATCCCGTGACTCAAAAAGACTCGATTCTAAAAATTAATGAAATATCCCTAAATAGTACCTTTAACATATATGTATCTTGATGCCATAAAGATTCTAAACTTTATAAACAAATAAATCAACTCTTACTAGAAGACTTGGTTCTAACATAAATTACAAAAATGTCTTTAAGGTCTACTTGCAACATTTAAGTATCCTAATAACCTAGAGGGTTGGACGACTTGATAAAAAGATAAACATATCCCCCTTATTATGCACCTTCGACATATATGTACCCCAATGATAAAAAAGGATTCAATTCTAAGATAAATTACTAAAATACCCTTAAGGTATACTATCGACCTATAAGTATCTCAGAAACCTAAATGGCTCGATGGCATCATAAATAAATGAACATACTCCTATTGTACACCTCTGACATAGAAGTATCCCAGTGATCACATAGGACTTAATTCTAAAAAATTACAAAAATACCCCTAAAATACATTCTTATTATTTTCGTACTTTGCCATTTTGGGATAATACATTCTAACATGAGCAGACGAGCATGTGGTACCATTATACTTTTCAAAATTCGATGTCTCAAATTTTGAAGGAATAACCAATTTGGATACTAGCAAAAATTCCAGAGCATCCACCACTCTAAATTTATCTACTTTTTTATGGCACTTAATCTCTTTTTTATGACTTGTAACTGCATTTGCTCATTTTTAGCACAATTAGACACTTCTATCATAAGGCAATCCAACTCAGTAAACTTATCAAGTTTAGGGACTAATGGATTTGCCAATGTAAACCCTAAATTCAACCTCTTACAATAATTACCCATGGCATTTAAACTTTAGTATGCCCATGCACCATAAGAGCAATTCCACCAGCGAGCATAGTTTTAGACACTTGAATCAAGGCACCATATTTTTTACCCTTGCAGCATTCACAAACTAGATAGATTTCCCCTTTGGATCAACTTCCTTAGCTTGAGAACCCAAGCCTTCTACTTGCTCCTTCTTTTTAGTATCTAATGTCATCAACCCAATGATTTTAGTTAGTCGTGGCCTCAATTCTTTTGGATCCTTTAGCATATGTTCTTGAGCTTTCTCCACCCTCTTTATCCTTGCAATAAAATCATTTTCCATATTTCTAAAATAGGACCTGGTATTATGTCTCTTATGAATACGCACCTTCGCAACTTTCCCCATGTATGTAATATTTTCTTTACAGAATGGCACCAAATTTAGAATCTTATAATATGATTATCATGCATGCCATGATATGAAAGCAAATGTAAACATACAAAAGAATGAGTTAGCATGAATAATATACAAACATATGGAAGACATTGGCTAAGGCAATAACTCCAATATAAAACTAATATTTGAAATCCAATTATTATATCTAAAAAATTTGATTCCATATTGGTTCATCCACGGAGAAAAGTATAGATACATCCATAAAAGAAGTCTAATCAATGACTAATCTTGTCTATCTATTAGGATAATGCTCCATTATTACTCTTCTTTCTTGATAGGGATATTAGGTACTAATAAAGATCTGGGTTCCACCTTAATGTCATTTCAGACGTGTAGATGGGAAAGAACATAAACATTCTTCTTTTGGCTTACCAACTCGCTTGTTGAGAGCTTGACTATCTATTCTATAGTCATTTTGGCTTTACTTTTTTACAAGTCCATCTTTCTATTAGGTTCTACTAACTTGGGTTCCCACTTCTCGGATAACTTTTTACGTTCCACTTTTTTTTTAATGCTATCATGACTCATTTGTTATCTTGATGCAATTCTTTCATACCTCACTTGACATTGTCTTTTTTTATAGAGTTCTTTTAATACCTGCTCACATACAGCTTGATCATACTCCAACTGCCCATTTTTAGCTTTTAATAAATTAATCTCTAACTGAAACATGATCTATTCCAACTTAAATTCTTTTATCAATAAAACCTTAGACAGTGACTTTCCTATTAAAAGTACCAAATCTTTGTTTAAAAGTAGAACATTGTCATTAATCCAATTATCTTTCTAAACCTCACAAGCAAGAATCACATCATCAATACCAAGATAATTGTAAGCGATAAGTCTCTCTCTATTCATAAGCTATGGCTCTTAGTCTCTTTATATAACCATTTCTGTTATATGCAAAATCAAACTCACCCAAATCATGGATAAAAAAATGAATTGTTAGGACTCGAACTGCTTTTAAACTAGCAAAAGACAAAACCAACATAACCTGGGACCTAAGTAAGGGCATTTAATTTTGGCATCTGTGTGGGCATAGTATAACCCCAGAAAACATCCATGGTGCTCTGCATGTAACATCTTCTTTCTTCAGGTTTTGAAATACCGATACCCACTGATCTTTAGTTTAATAACTCTACCATTTTTCCTAAAGAACTTGGTAACTTGTAGGAAAGACCAGGTACATATTCAAATATTAACCTTTACATTTTTTTAAAATTGACTATGGACCCATATTTGTAATAACTATGCATATTCAAGAAATCTACTCCTCAACTTTCTCTTATAAATGTTAAAGTACTATATCATCTTAGTGAGAATAATTATAGCCAGGTTGATATTGTACCTCAACTAATCATACAAATCAACCACTACTATATTATATATATCTTAGAGTTATAAGGAATACCATTAATCCATAAATAGCCAATATGAAGATATCCCTTTTTCTTTTATAGGTCCGAGCAGTCATGGATCAAATCTCATGATGTATGCCATAATATACAACCACCCTAGCCTTTTCAAACCACTTATGATTTAATCCAAGCCTTGGATACTCTGATAATGTTAGGCAACTATTTCTTCAGTGCTGGTGGATTGGACTCCTTAATATAGACTCGATCAAGAATGGTACGTTCAATGCGCAACAAGATAGTTTACTCTTTGATCATTGAGACTATATTCTCCCTAATAAAAGTGAAGCATTGATATCCCATGTTTTAAAACTAATCCATAGCTTAGAGCAACCCCTCATCTATTCTGACCTGAACCAATAGTGCTATCTTTCCAAACTTTTGGGAGAACATATCTTTCATTATGTTATCCTATTGATCCCATATAGCTTATAAAAATCTACCACATCATTCTTTCAGAACTTCATATTCACTTAGACAAAAAATTAGTGAAACGTACCTGACAATCAGAGCATCCCCATGTCGCTTTTGAATTTTTTCTAACAAATCTTTTACTGCGAAATATTTCTCCTCTATTGAGACCATATGTTCCCTTATTTTGGATGACCCTTAGGATAGACACTATCATTTTTTACCAATAGCCTTCAAAAGCACTAATGATAACGCTAAAATACACGTAAAACAAACAAATAAAGCAACAAAAATAATAGATTACTCATACACAATATAATTTAAATATTTGAAATGGTCTCAAAAATTTTATCCTCGAGCTTCATAGCCTCTTAAATTAAAAAGAACACTTTATATTGGAATTAGGGTATATTTTGTATAACTAGACTCTAAAAGTCTAGGCTTGTCGATACATGGTCTTAATTTAAGGCATAAATTCTTTTTAGGACACTTTTCTCAAAATCGAGCTCTCATGATGCTTCTAATTCATATTAACCATTAATCTGATAGTATAACGGTATATTCAAATATTCTTGACATTATAAAATGCATGATGTAAAACTCCCGAGGTGTCTATTCACCTTAGCTTAGTTTTATTTTCACACATGTTTTTTCCATCAATCCAATAGTCAAATTATAAGTTATGATCAAATATAAATATAGACTAAATCAACAGAATAATAAATATCCTAAGTGATGAAGTTTGTTTAACACCACTTGAGAGCTAGACTCAAAAGTATAAAACAAGACAGAGTTAGAAATGTTTCCTGATTGTACATAAACTTTGAGTTTTTCTAGACTTCTAGGTATGATTTATTAAGTTTCCCTTCTAGGCTCATTATATGCATGTTTAAGATGACTTCTAACACATGCGACCCCTAAATTGTTCCTTTTGCCAAGTAAAAATAGTCAAAGCATCCTGAACCAAGGCGTATCGCAAGTTTGGTGGAACCAAGCTTGATCCGAGTAAAAACACTATTCATGTTTATAGGGATGAATCATGAAAACAAGAGTAATGCATCAGAAGGGCCTTAGCCGACCAAACTAATTGTTAATCATGTGATTGTTTAATAATCCCATATATTCTAAAATAAATCTTATATCTCCTCTCGCATGATACTTGGTACCAACTAATCACATGTATTCAAATTTATTTTTATTAATTTCAATCATATGTGCTCAACCATAATCCCTTTTTCTATTCATCAAATCAAACAAATATCATTAACAAAAATGTATCCTGAAACTTTTATCGAAACGCGCTTTAATTTTTAACTGATTTGGAGCTAAAATCACTTGAAAGGAAAAAATTCTATAGAAACATTTGTTTCCACAAATATTCACTAATTGACACCATTATTGACATTTTTTTTATCAATTTTAACTCCATATAAAAGAAATCAAAAAAATAGTGTACTAAGACTAAATCGAGAAAATCATAACTTTGGAAATAATATTAAAAAAATCAACTTTATTTAATTCAACTTGGAAGCTTTAGCGTGAGTCACTAGGGATCTTTCTAGGACACCCTAGACCTATTCACGCTCTCACATGACTCTCAAAATTAATTTTGAGGAATTTAAATGCTTCAAAATAGGGGGACTTAAACTCGAAGAGAACCAAAGGAAGGATAAATTTGACCTTTCAAGCTTTCAAAATTTGTTTTGAATGATTCTTATCTTGCAAAATCACCAAATCAAATTCTATGACTACTAATTCACTATACTTTAACCTAAAAACATTCAAAACAAATGCTAGAAAATCATTTATGCTATCACATAAATTTTTATTTAGCCACTACTGCATAGCATAGCATGTCCCAATAGCCTGCTTTCTAGAATTTCTTCTTGATTCATCTGGAGTACCTATTGAATGAGCCATTCCTGTACGAAAATATTATTCATTCTACTTTTATCTTAAAATATGACAAAAATGCTTAAAAACGATTATTGTGATAAAAAATAGTTTATAATCATGACTAGGCATAGAAACAAAGCCATGTGAAAAACTTATGTTATGGGAATTTTATAAATATCACATAAACATGGCAATGGAAACAAATCAAAGAAACTTATCCCAACTCCTTAAATAGCATCTTACATGATCTTGATTAATCTTTTAGATCAAGAAATCTGAATGACTATTCAAGATTTAAAGATACCTTAATCTTAGAAAGTCCTTTAGCAATTCCATGACCAATTTATCAAAAATAATAAGCCTAGTTTTTGTAAACCAAAGTTGTTTAAGCATTCAACCTCTAATGATTATCTACACAGGTAACCTAAAAATGTTCAATAAAGAAAAAACTTTGTTGTCGGGAGCCATGCTAGAAGTTTAGATTTCAATAAATCTTCCCTTGCACTTAAAAGGCCTTGATTCAATAATCAAAGAACAAAGAAGAAAACAATTTTCTTTTTAAAAAACCAAGATTGCACCAACTCTCTTAGGGTTTCTAGGAGAAAATGCAAAATAGGTTTTCTTAATCTTCTTGGCCAAAATTCAAAGCCTCCAATCAACCATGAGAAATGACAAACTTAGGTTCATATACCGTTAGGTTAAAAATTGTAATTCTTGAGAAATCATAATTTTGCCCTAGCCCATATGAACTTATTCAAATTAAGCCTAAATAACCATTACTTGTATTAGACATATAAACCCAGTCTCAATTTAATTTATACTAATCACCCTTATGTATATGACCCATCCAGCCTCTATCATATTAGTAATAAATATAAAATAGCATAATTAAGAATATTTTATATTTATAGACCAAGATTAGCATCCAGCAGTACCCTTTTGCTACCTAATATATAGGGAGTGTCAATATGGTTTTGACAAGGCCTTTAGCGTTTAATATCTTATTGTAATAACTATCCTCTCATTAGATATCTTGGAATTAGCAAGTGCATGGTTTAATGTCTACTCTTAGCTTATTCCATATTAATATGCAACCCTATATGTTAACTCATCAATATTGCCTAGGCTAAAAACTTTGAGTTAACATGGGCCAAGTACATGAGAGATATGTTCCTCATATCACTTGAGGTGATGAATCCTTTTTGAACAACTCATTCACCTACCATATGATGCATGTAATACCTAAAATCACTTTATGATAAGTATCCATCTATCGTGGATCATTCATGATGGAATCAAAGTATGATAGTCCTTACACAAGATGACCTGGTGTCATAAGTCTAAGGGTCATTTACACGGTTGAAACAAGAGAGTATTTACATGACACTTTAATGAAATAGCAAATGGAACTATCATAGTAGGTCATGTTCAGTGAACTTGTTACCATAACAAGCACCTATATGATGTCCCTAAGTATTTTTATACTTCAACTTATGAAACCAGTTGCGTGCATTAAATGCATGGAGGCTTACATATGCCAGTCTTTTTGCATTGTCAATGCCCTATATTGACAATATGATAACATGGAACAATTTTAGAAATGTGGCTTTGATGGATAGGGATCTCATAATTATAACTATTTACAATTCCTTTACAAGGCAAATGTGTTTCACAAGCTTTATCTACATAAGATATTTATAACAATTATACAATTAAATCTTATGCATAAAGAAATGCCTTTATAGCATTAATTAAATATAATGTTTAATTACATGAAATCACTAACTTATAATGCTTTACAAGCCATAATGACTAGCTTGAAAGGCTTACACTAACAGGCTTTGTTTGGTGTGGCTATTTGAATCGTATGGTTAGCACATAATGAGGTAATTTTTAATGGTAAGTCTTTGATCCTTGATGCTTTATTATTTCTAATCAGGAGTAGGTCTACGCAGGGGGTTTTGGTTAATAGGCCATAACAAGTTAGTAAAATAGAGGATCTTATTAATAAAACTTACGATTTTAAATTCTTATCGATTGCAAGGACTTTAAAACCTATGTTGAATTGGTTAATTCCTAGTGTGGGATAGGTGAAATTTAATGTATATGCATTAGTGTTAAGGAAATTTGGTCCTATAGGAGTTGGTAGGGATTAGTGAGATTGTAGGGGCCATGTTTTGGTTTTTTCTCTAAATCTACTAGCATTATGGATTCAAATGAAGATGAGTTAAAGGGTTTTATTTGAAATTATGCTTTTTCTTAAACATTTCCATTTACTTGATTCTAGAGTTATCTTTTAGAGTGACTTAACTATCATGGTTTCTTGGTGCAATTCAAAAGTGAATAAGCCATGGAGTTTCACTAGATTTTTTATGTCCATGGATAATATTTGTATGAAATTATTGGATTTTAAAATTCTATTTAAGGATGATTGGCTAATTCATTTGCAGATTCATTGGCACAATAAGAAGGTCTGTGCAAAAGGATTTTGTTGCATGTTTTTGATCGTCCCTTAGTATTCTATCTTGTATAAGGATTAATAAACAGTGTATGTGGTTATTTTCATATCTTTCAGGCTTATAATTGTTTTAGAACATGGTCTTTCTTCCACCCTTTAATAAAATATTGTCGCTCCAAAAAAACCACCTGCAATTACATAAACATATTCGAATTCATAATTTCATGGACTTTGGATATCCCCATTGTAGACAACTGATTTTGTACAAGCCTATTCCCCGATAATCCAAAAAAAATCTAAGATAAAAAATTAGGTACTTATCCTAATGGGGGTAAATTTTCTTCAAGTGGAATGGATATTTTCACAACCTATTTAATTGTGCTTAAATGATCGCAATGCACGTAACAAAATTTATGCCATTTTAAGGGTCATAAAGAGCAAATCTCAATTAAAATAGACAAATATCAAGATAAAATAATTAACTTTTAATTTTATACTTGTGAAATTTTAAAATCTATTTTGTAGATGTTATCACAGTCAAATTTCCTATTCTTTGAAATCTTTTGAGAGTTTTTAATTAAATTTGAAAAGTTAACTATCATATACTTTTTACCAATACTAGTGTGGTATTTACGCCGATATGCACTATGAAAAATCATAAATATTCAAGAAAAAATTCTTATTGGCATTTTATTCCACAAGGAGTCAAGTAGTCTATTTTACTAATTAATTTTGAATTTTTCACAGTATCACGAGTATCGTACTCGCAAAATTTTTTTAGTAAAAGTTGTTTTGGATTTCAAGTTTTCATGTTTATTATTTTTATAAATTAACATTTTGATTAATATATTAAATAAAATTCATTTTAATAAAATTTAAATATATTTTTTAAAATTTTTGTTTCGAAGATTTGGAGTTTTCTACACTATAGATTTTTTAGAAGGATTTTTTTAGTTTACATTTTTTTAAAAAAAAATGTCAAATATCTTCATTAAATTCATAATAAATTATTTTTTGAAAAATCAATTTATTTTATTTGTTTTGCATTTTTTTAAATGACAATTTTCTTCTAAAAGAGTTTTTGCTCATAAAATTTTATGGGTTTGGAATTTTTAATTATCTTTTTCTTGTGCATAAAATTTTTCAAAAATTTCTTTTTAAATTTTTATTTGAAAATTTTATTAACTTTATTTTTAATGGGCCAAATTTTTTTTTTTCATTTTATGGGCCTTAAAACTCGTATATTTTTTAATGGACCCAATAAGCCCATTAATTTTTTGAAAAGCCCAATGAACCCATTTTTAATTTTTAACATGTCAAAGAGGCTTATTTTGATTATTTTTAATTAAAGTTGTTTTGTAAAATTTTATTCCTTGAGTACATAACTTTTAATTTGTTATGGTTCAATCCCTATAATTTGTTTTTTGTTCAAATTGAATTTTTGTCAATTTGAAGACTTTAGCTTGAAGGAAGAAAAATACAAAAAAATCACAAAATTTCATTAGGTTTTCAAGCTTTTCAAGGTGAATTCTTTCACTAAATCTTTAGTTTTTGTTATTTTTATTCATTTTTCTTCATTTAGTAAAAATATTCATATTTTTGTATATACTTTTTTGTTATTTTTATAATACCTTTCATGTTGATTTATTCATTATTTATGTTGATTTTATGCATATTTTAACTTCGTAAAAATTATGACATATATATGTTGACATTTATGCAAATATGTGATGAAATATATTGTTTTTTGTCAAAATATATGCTGATCAAAAATGTCTGTGGGCCTTGAATAATTTTTTCATTCTTGATTTCATAATATTTAGATTATTTTGTAAAATATGAAATTTTTAGGTGCCTAAAGATAATTTTTCCAAATTTGTTAAGGCTTTGGAAGGTTGATTCCAAGTTTAGCTAAATCTGATCTTGATGATTTTGTGATATTTTAATTTTATTTAGCTTATTTTGTAATTAGAGAAAATATAAGGATTAAATTCCAATATTTTCCTTATGTCCATTTATGCTTGGTTGATTGCTTGTGGTTATTTGATGAAAGTGTTTTTGTGCTTAATTTAACATATTTGAAAATGTTTTATGCATTTTCCTTTATTTTGGGTCATTTTGTAATTTTAAAAAGTATAGGATTTATTTGCAAAATTGTAAAATTTTTTTCCAAGGCCATAAGTGCTTGGCCGAATTGGAATTGTGAATACTGCTATGATTGCCATAAGTTTTTGTGATGAATTTTGAGTTTAATTATGTGTTTATTTCATGTAAGGACTAAATTGTAAAGTTTGAAACTTTTAGGGACCATTTAAAAAAACTATGCATTTTAGAGTTAATATGATACTCGTAAAATTTTAAGAATATTTCTAACATCCTTATGGTCCTTTTTAGGGGTGTAGAAATTATTAAAATTTTTTGTATTCCTTCAGTTGTTCATTAAGGTATGAAATGCAATTTTAGAAATTTTGAGGGCTTATTTGCAAAATTGCAAAATTTTTGTTCCAAGGCCATAGGTGCTTGACCAAATTGAAATTGTGAATATTGGTATGATTTTCATAAATTTTGTGATGAATTTTGTGTTTAATTATTTGTTTATTTTGTCTAAGGACTAAGTTGTAAACTTTACAAGCTTTAAGGATTATTTAAAAGTTTTGCATTTTAGGGTTAACATGATATTTTTGATATTTTAAAAATATTTCTAGCATTCTTTTGGCCTTCCAGAAGGGCGTGGGAATTATTAAAACCTTTCATATTCTTTTAATTTTACCACTAGGGTATGAAATGTAATTTTGAAAAGTTTTTGGCCTTGTTAGCTATTTTTGCATTTTAAGGCAATCTTAATATCAAAATCATTCATGGAAGTGATAAATTTCATTTTATATTATTTCCAAGTCCTCTAGGTTACCATGATACTTATAAGTCAAAGGTACACCTTATGGGTATTTTAGTAATTTTTTTAGAGCTGAGTCTTGTGTAATCACCAAGATACTTCTATGTCTAAGGCTTATAGTAGGAATAGGTTCATTTATTTATGATATCATCCTTTAGGTCATGCGGATATGCATATTGTCAAAGGTAAACCCTAAAGGTGTTTTGATAATTTATCCTAAAATCAAATCTTTTATAATCATCGGGATACTTATACTAAGGATAGGTTCATCTGTTTATAGAGTTGTCTGGTCGTTTAGGCTTAACAAGATACTTCTACGTCAAAAGTAAACTTTAGGTACATTTTAATAATTTATGTTAGAATCAAGTCTTATGTGATCATCGAGATGCTTTTATGTTGAAAATGTATAGTAGGAATAGCTTTATTTGTTTATATAGTTTCAGAATCCTTTACGGTTATCGAGATACATAAACATCAAAAGTACTCCTTAGGGATATTTTATTAATTTATTTTAAAATTGAGTCTTTTAGGATCACTGAGATACTTTTAGGTTGGAGGTGCACGTTGGTTAAATCAACAAAATTTGGATCCTTAGAGTCATGTTTTGTACATTTCATCTAAATTGAGTCTTAAGTTATTTATTATTACTTAAAAAAATTAGAATTTTTTCAAATTAAGGCAATGTCTTTGATGTAAAAATAGTATGTGAAAATTCTCTCAGCATATGAAAGAGGTTTTATGTATTATTTTAATAATGAGATATCCTTTCCAAAGTGAAAATTGAGATTTTTATAAATTTTGGAAAAGTAAAACCTTTTGATTTCCTTTAGTTCTCTAGCAGGATACAAAAGATATTTTGATCGCATACCACCAGCTCTCTATGGAAGTGCAAAAGAGAAACAAAGAAACTCTTGTGATCTTCTAGTCTTACGAAATGTTGTAAAAGATATTTTTATTTTCAAGAATATTAAAAGCCTGATTTTTCCATTTGGAATAATAAATTTGTTTCATAAAATTTAGTTTTTGATATTTGGGAATTATAATTAAATACCAAATATTGAAACTGAGTAAAAATCAAACTTTAAATTAACACATGATTAATAAGGTACCATTTTCGGGCATTACAAAAGCTTGATCCTTACTTGTGATTGTAATCGACTCCTGAACCCTTTCACATAATCTTTGGTATCGACGTAGACCTCAAATTTTATTTTCAAGGGTTTCATAACCCTAGAAATATAAGCTCTGGATACATGACCAATCTTATCTAGCCAAAATAGATTAGTGATGACCCAAAAAAATGGTCATTTCATAATGACTATTCAGGCTTAAGTCGAGTGAGTGATTCATCTTGACAACTCAAACCCTTTGATTCAAAAGAAAATAAAAATTAACATTAGTATGTTAGGAATACCCTAAGATGAAACACATCTTGATGTATTTCATTAATTTAAACTAATTATTAATATATATTCGAGTTTTCACTATATCATTGCTATTTTATCCTTATTTAGATTTGCATCTTAAAGTAAATGTAAACAAATATGGCTTGTTGACTACTTGTGTTTACAGCATTAGAATGTTGCATATAATGGACTTTATATGCGGGAAGACAACATTCTAAAGTAAAAAATCTAAATTGATAGTCCATAGTCTATAGGTTTAATGTGAGCAATTAACTCATGTTAAGATTATAATTTCATCTAAATCCAATTAGGGAGATGGCTTGTCTTGGTCATTTAGAGTGGTTTAACTCCAACATAGAGACATAGACATATTACCTAGGGATGGTGATATACTAGATTGGACCAAAGTACAGTTAGTCCATTAATAAGTTTATTTACATGGATTTATTCATTTTTAACATTCATTGTGTAATTACCTTAATCTTAAGTATGTAATTGACTCCATGTATATAACTTATATGCTTTGATGTTCTAAATGCTAAAGCGTCTCCAAGTAGTAAGCTACTAGACCGATTCGTTGGGCATATGACTTATACTTGATGAGAGCCTTACTTATATATATGGAATCATAGCTCCCATTGTAGACACCTTATTTTGTTCGGACCAGTTTTTGGCATTCTAGGAGTTAGGTAAAAGATGATAAAATCAAAAAATAGAAATAAAAGCTAGGGGACGACTACTGGGCGCCGTGTCACCAGGCACTATTAGGTGACAGGGCGCTAGGCAAAATTTTTTTTGGAGAGGTCTAAAATGCCTATGGGTTGTATTAAAGAAAATGTAAAAACGAAGCATAAAAGGCCATTTTTCATAGTGTCACCAAGGTTATTCAAATGAATACACAAATCAATTTCCTATTGTTTCTAACCAAGTTAAGGTCAATTGAGAAGCCACAGGTACATACAAGTTATATTGGGGTGCAAGTATTGATATCCAAGTTTTTTGCACTAGTTATCATCATTAATCTTGATACCCTTTCATAAGGGGTAGGTGCAAGAATTGCAGTCACCTAAAAAGAATCAGTAGGCCCTAGCATCGATAAAAAGGAAAAACATAAATAGAAAGGTAAAGAATAGACTAAAGTAGACATAGAAATAGGGAAATTACAATTTATTGAGAGGAGGCTAAAGGCCATTGAAGGGGTCATATTATATAGTAGTGTAGATGTTGAGGACATTAGTCTAGTTCCAGATTAGTCCTCCCACTAAAATTTTAAATGCTTAAGTTTAAAAAGTACAAAGGAACTACTTCCCCTTAAGCACACATTAAAATGTTCATCAAGAAAATAGCTAGTTATACCCAAAACAATAAGCTTTTGATTCATTATTTTCAAGAAAGTTTGTCTGGATCTGCGCTAAGATGGTACAATGATCTAAACCGCACTCAAATTCAATGTTGGACTGATTTAGCTAAGGGATTTCTTCAACAATATAAACATATGGCCGAATGGATGTCTGATAGACTAACTCTTTAGAATATAGGGAAGAAGTCTACCAAGTCTTTTAAGGAATATGTACAAAGATAGAGAGACATGCTTTTTAAGTTTAGCCTCCCTTGACTGAGAAAAAAACCATGATGCTATTCATGAACACTTTGTATGCCCCCTAATATGACAAATTGGTGGCGAATGCAACTAAGAATATTACTAATCTTGTTATTTTAGGAAAGATAATTGAAATAGCTACAAAGGCTAGTAAAATTACGATTGGGGGATCTTCTACTTGAAAGAAGCTAGGGATAGGAAAGAAAAAAGAAAAAGCTCTATCCGTTGACTATGCCAGTCAATCATACCGTCAAGGACCTCATCTGTATTACCAAAACCAAAGACAGCAAACCCATAATACCTACTCTCTTAACATACCCAGAGCTCCTCCTTCAACATCACTTTAAACGACCATTTCGAACCCTGCTCCATAAAACCAACCAAGACCCAATGTTAATCCACCAGCCTAAAGAGCCAACCAATCTAGATCTCACTATGAACCCTTTCCTTACTCATATAAGGAAATGTTTGATAAGCTTTTTAAGTCATGGTTAGTGGCTTTAATCTTTTCTAAACCATATTAAGGAAATTACCCCAATTGGTATAACCCAAATCTGCACTGTGAATGTCATGCAGTCGTAGGTCAATCGATCAAAAATTGTATAGCCTTCAAGCAAAAGGTTCAATGTCTTCTTAAGAAAGGTGCCTTTTGAATTAATAATGGCTTAGCACCTAATGTGGCAGCAAATCCCTTACCAAATCATACCAAACCTAGGATTAATGCTCTGATTACTGAAGAAGAAAAGCAAAGGAAGCTAAAAGTCCAAGAAGTTAGGACTTCTATGGAAAAAAGTATGGGTAATCTTGACTGAAAGAGGGATCTTTAGTCAAGATCATGGAAGTACCAAACGTTAATCTGGTCTTGGTACTAACTTCTAAAAATTTTATAAAACATCAAGACATACTTTACAAAATTGCATAGAATTTTTAGGTATAATCTAGAGAATGATGGACAATGGTGAAATGGGTTCTTTAAAGAAGCTGGATTAGATGAAGAAAAATCAGTCAACATAGCTGGTGAAGGATCATGGCAAATGCCCTATGGCATCAATTACCCTCTTATCATTAATTAAAATCAACCAAAGATCACTCTGCCTAAGATTGAGGTTATTCTTAAACTCATTATCAGAGCACCAATTCCGTTCCTATATCAAAACAACAAACAAGTACCATGGAAGCATGATGGTCGAATAACAACTTTAGAGGTTGTTATAAGCCAACTAGTTGCTATCGACATAATTGAAGTAAGCCATATGACAAGGAGTGGTCCTACGGCCTAAAACTAGTGAAACCAGTGCAAAAACCAAGTCAAAAGGATAGGTATATTGAAAAGCAATAGTTGCAAAAAAAACCCAATAAAAGTACAAGAATCATCAAGAAAAAAGAGGCTGCTGAATTTCTTAAGTTCATTAAACATAGTAAGTATGTATAGTAGAATGGTTAAAGTAGTAACAGATAAAGATTTCTATGTTAACCCTATTGCTTAGCTCAGAAGAGCATCAAAATGCTTTTTTTGAAAGTACTCAATTAGGCTTATGTTCCTCAAGACATTTCCATAAATAAGCTGGATCGCCTAGTAAATAACAATATTGCTAACAATTTCATTTCATTTAGTGATGATGAGATCTCATTAGGGGGTAACACTTCAACAAAAGCTCTCCATATCATGACTCATTGTAAAATAACCATTTTACCCAAAGTCCTCATTAACAATGGATCAGCTTTGAATGTAATGTCGATGATCACATTGTCTCACTTACTAGTTGATGTCAGTCAGATTAAGCATAGCCATACAATTATTAAGGCATTCGATGGGACCAAGAGAAAAATTAAGGGAATTATTTTAGTCACTTTGGATATTGGCCTTTGCCTATTTAAGATCGAATTTCATGTAATGGACATTGTCCCAACATATAATTATTTGTTGGAATGATCATGGATTCATTCTGCTAGGGCTATCCTATCATCTCTACAATAAAATGTTAAATTTTTAGTTGATGAGAAGTTAATTAGCTTATTTGGGGATGAAGCGATTGTGGCCATGACTTTTATTGAAGCCCCTTACATTGAAGCAGGTACTAAAATTAAAAATTACTATTTTAGATCCTTTGAAATTATCAACGCCACTTTTGTTGTAGAAGGGTCTGTAATCTTAAAACCTAAAGTTTCAAAAAGCACCTATATAGGTTTAAGACTTATAGTTGGGAAAGGAGCTCAGGCTAGAAGTGGACTTAGGAAACATTTACAAGGGATCAATCGATCTATCAATGTCATTAGTAAGAAAGACAAGCAAGGACTAGGCTTCAAGCCAGAGTGGAGTCCAAAGAGGAAATTTAAAAGATATCTCAAAGAGAAAAGCTAGTCCAAGCCTTCAGTCAACTGTTAAGCCAAAAATCAACCTTTTACCCCTTATTGAATGAAGTTTTTTGTTATAGAGGGGTTTTTAATCTAGGAGCTAATGAGAAAAAAGCCAATGGAGTTATTATAATGGTTACTGAAGCTTTCAAAAAGTGTCAAGTGGCCACCATTGAAGAAGATAGCAAAGAGCTAAATGATGATCAAGGGATCCATCCTTGTCCTTCTGGATATGTCTTGAAAATTGGACTTGTATTGAGAGAACTATAGTGCTTAGGTCGATTTCAAAGTAATATTAGGAACTTGTTTTATCATCTAAGAATCTTTCTATGGAAACTTGAAATGTTAAATTATCATTTATAGAAATAAAATGCATATGACTTTTTGCCTATGTTCAATTTCTTTTAAACTAATATTTCTTTCATTTGTTACATATATTTATACAAATCATGTCATACATTTGTTTGCCCATTCTTTTCTTTTTTTACCCTTCCCACTCAAAGAAAAGTGGATGGTCCCAAACATGATCCAAAGGTTGAATTTGAACAAACTACTTGCTTGAATAAGGTCGATTTCGAAGAAGATGTTGATAATCATACTTTGCCACTTGATCTGCTAAAAATAATCAAGCGAAAGGATGAACGAATAATGCCCTATGAAGAATCCATAAAGGTGATAAATTAAGGGGATGATGAGGATGATAGAAAAGAAGTTAAATACGGACTACCCTAATGCCCATCACTAGGAAGAAATTAATAAGTTTGCTTTAAAAAATTTGAGATGTTTTTACATGGTCTTAACAAGACATCCAAGGGTTAGATACAAAAATCATAGTCCATAAATTACCTCTAAAACCAAAATTCAAACTGGTTCAGTAGAAATTAAGGAGTACAAAACTAGAAATGCTTCTGAAGATAAAAGAAAAGGTAAATAAAGAATTCGATGCTGGATTTCTTAAAGTAGCAAAATACGCAAAATAGGTTGCAAAAATTATCCCAGTTCCTAAAAAGAGTGGTAAAGTTAGAATGTGTGTAAACTATCAGGACCTAAATTGAGCGAGTCTAAAGGATAATTGTTTTTCCTCATATGGTTACTCTGGTTGATAATACTGTGAAGAATTATCTATTTTCTTTCGTGAATGGATTTTTAAGGTATAACCATATAAAAATGGCTCTAGAAGACATGGAAAAGACAACCTTTGTCATAATGTAGGGAACTTTTTACTATAAGGTGACACCATTTGGACTAAAACATGTAGGGCAACTTATTAGAGGGCAGTGGTCATTCTATTCCATGATATGATGCACAAAGAGATAGACATATATGTGGATGATATGATTGCCAAGTCGCTTCAGGAGGAAGGACACGTTATAGATTTATAAAAGCTATTCAAAAAACTAAGAAAGTACTAGTTAAAGCTAAATCTTGCAAAACGCACTTTTGATGCAAGGTCAAGAAAGTTATTAGGTTTTATTGTGAATGGAAAAGGGATTGAAGTTGATCCAGATAAGATTAAAGCCATCTGAATTACCATCCCCACAAACGTAAAATGATGTGTGAAGTTTCTTAGGGAAGTTAAATTACATTGCTAGATTCATATCATAACTCACAGATAAATGTGACCTAATATTTTAGCTCTTGTAAAAACAAAACCCTGGCGAATGGAATGAAGAATGCCAAGAAGCATTTGAAAAAGATAAGCATTATCTTTGTAATCTGCCAGTATTGGTACCAATTGTAGCGGGATGACCTTTGATTTTATACTTGTCAATGTCTGAAAGGTCTATGGGTTATGTGCTAAGACAACAAGATGAGATAGGAAAGAATGAGTGAGCTATTTATTACCTCGGTAAGAAATTTCTTGACTATGAGGTAAACTATTCTCAAATATAAAAGATATGTTGTGCCCTAGTTTGGGCTACAAAAAGGCTCTGACAATACATATTATGCCATAACACCTAGTTGATCGCAAAAATGAATGCAACTATTCAAAGCACTGACTTTGTCAGAAAGGATAGCTAGATGGCAAGTTTTTCTATTAGAATATGGTATGGTTTATGTGAATCAGAAGGCAATTAAAGGAAGTGTTATTTCTAAATTCCTAGCAAGCTAAGCACTTAATGATTATTAGCCATTTAATTTTAACTCTCCTAATGAGGATTTAATGAATAGTTCAATGGAAAAAAAAAGGAGAGTTGTCAAAGGAATTAACATGGAAAATGTATTTCTATGAAGCATCAAATGCTTTAGGCCATAGAATTTGGGTAATTTTAATATTTCTAGAAAGAGACTATTACCCTTTTACTATTTAATTAGACTTTAATTGTATAAACAATGTAGTAGAATATATGGCATGAGTTATGGGACTTTGGGCAGTTATTGAGAGAAAAGCTCAATTATTGAAAGTATATGGGGACTCGACCTTAGTGATTTATCAATTGTGTGGAGAATGGAAACTCAAGATTCAAGGATGCAATAATATAGAAAACTAATTCTAGAATTGCTTGAAGAGTTTGAGAAGGTAGAATTTATTCATCTGACTTGAGATGATAATCAAATGGTTGATGCTTTAGCCACATTGGCTTCGATATTTAAAGTAAATGAGGGGCAAAAGGTAACACCAATTCAGATGAGCATATACGAGTCTCCTGTATACTGTTGCAATGCCAAAATGGAAGCAGATGGTCTCCCATGGTATCATGACATCAAAAGATATCTCAAGGATCAAGTATACCTGGATAATGCCTCTAAGACCAATATTAGAACTTTAAGGGGGTTGGTGATGAATTTTGTTTTGGATGGAGAGATTCTTTACAAGAAAAGTTATAATCAAGTGTTATAAGGGGTATTGATGCTCCCAAAGCATAAAAGATATTGGAAGAAGTGCATAAGAGGATTTACAGTATCTATGCTAATAGACACAAAATGGCAAAGCAAATCATGAGATTAGGTTATTTTTAGATGACCATGCAACTCGATTTTATCAAATATGCTCGAAAGTGTCATAAATGTGAAGTCCATACCGACATGATCGATGTACCACCTTCATCAGTACATGTCATAATCGTGCCATGGTCTTTCTTCAAATGAGGCATGGATGTTATTGGATTAATTACCCCTATTGCCTCAAACCATCATCGCTTCATCTTGGTGGCTATTGATTACTTCACTAAATGGGTTAAAGCAGCCTCCTATACAATTATGAAAAGTGTTGTAACATACCCCGAGGTGGATCCTTGCAGATCTATGAGTGTGTATGACTTAAAATATTTTTCTGACTTAGAATGTCTTCTTGATCAAGGCTTTTCCTTCGCGACATGATAAGAACAAGAAAGTATAAATTCTTGATTTATGACACAATGAGGGGGACTATAAGATGAATCGCTTATCTTATTGGTCTCGGGTATGGCTAACGCTTGGAGTCACCACCGATCATATTAGGCTAGGCATGATTGGATGCCTATTGAAACCTATATTTTGAGTTACGAAACTCAAAACATTGATTTTGTGGTCTACATAATACAAATATTCACCGTTTGGGTTCGAGAATTGCTTACACTCGATAAGGTATAAATCTTTTGTTACGCCCGAAATTGGTGCCTTACTAGCTATATGTTATCTCAATTTGATTCTTTCAATCTTAACTTGTCACTATTTCGATATAACCCTCTTTTAAAGCATGAATCTTATAGAAATACAAATCCAAGTTTTGATGAAAAACATTTAATCTCACATATGCCCTGGAGAGATGGTGAATATAGTGATTTTCAATAAAATAACCTCTGGATTTTACTTTGAAAATAGAATGTTCCACTTTGGGCATAGGAGAGTATCTCATGTGGAACATTACCTTTAATTTTATTTGAAATGTTTTGAAAACATGAATGCATATAATCATCACAAAGAAATCATGTTAGTAAGGTAATAAATAAAGTAACATAACATGGATAATTCAATGCAATGATAAAAAAATGGGTGGACTATTTGAATCTATCTCGCAATTGGCATTAATTATCTGGGAATAACCCAATCGACAATTTTCGAGATGCATCTGGGTTCTTTGATTAAACGAGGTTTATTTGACATATTCATGGGATTCCAGGAAAAGAAAAAAATTAATTGCAATTAAAAGACAAGGTTGGAGTACCCTTTTGAAAAGTTAAGGCTGAAGAATCCCTTCGAAAATGTGAGGTTGGAGTATCCGTAAAAGTGACACATCTAACACTCTTTAGAGAAGTTGAGTTGGAAAACTTAAGCTGACAAAACTTTGTGATTTAGAAAATATGTAAGCATTTCGACAACTTTTGGCAAAAGAAATTATTGTGAATGGGGATGGTAAAGATGTAAAATGTGTTTGTGCTTTAACACGAGCCTATAAGAGGCCAAAGCATGTTCTTGAGTCTAATTGGGGTGATACAGATACATTCAAATGTCTTGAGACAAAACATGAAAAAATAACTCAATTTTAACCATAATCGAAAATAGGGGACAACATCACGCTATCCTACTTCCCAAAATTATTCTAAATTAGTTTGAAGGATTTAGAGGGTGGACAAGATATCACTAGAAAGTTAACTCGACAAGGGTCAATCTAAAAATATTTCAATATCCCAAAAAATCACTTTCTAGAGGAATAAATTTTCAAATTTGGATTAATTTCGTTAATGGCAGAGTATACAAGAATCAAGGCATGTCAAAATTTGAAAAATAATTCTAGACTCATTTGGTATTAGAAAATTACAAATGATACCTTTTTAAAAAAGGAATTTCATGAATCTTTTAGGAAAAATGTTTAAAAATTTGGAAAAATCATTTAGTGGGCTTGAACTGCCCAACTAGAATACATGTTTGGATTTCAAAGGTTCTGGACAATTTAGATTTGAAAAATCATAATTCTCTCATTCAGAATGATCTACGGGTGAATAAGACATTATTTTAAAGATAATTTAACATGCTTTAAGAAAAAAATATAAAAACAATTCTTGAAAATCATTTAAGATTTTAAAGTGATTTTTCAATTTGCAACAGTTATGCTGCCAGCTAGGGATAAAGCAAAGTAGGGGATATCTCTCTTTTTTCTATGTCTGTGGGTCCAAACTCAAGTCATTAACATTCAAACACCTACCATCGAAAGGAAAGAGTGGCATGAGTGTTACGAACTCATTTGCACAAGCCTAGAGTAGTTTAGGACGATGAAAAAACCCGTTGGTCATACCAGTCAAGGTTTTAACTAAAAAAAGGGACAAACATTTAGGGAATAATTATAAGACCATTTTTATTTCAAAATCAAAAGATTTGAGCTTGTTTATCCAAGATTCTAGATCCAGGAAACTTAATTTTCCTCAAGATGTTTTGCTAACTTTAAAGAAAATGCTAAGTCCATGCTAATCCTCATTGGTTGAGGTTAACATGCTTGGCTTGAGGGTTTTGAAAATCAGTTTTGATAGCTATCAAACATGCATTTTGACAAGGAGCAGACATTAAATGTATAAGGGGATGGCATATAACATGAATAGGGATGCTAACTTTACCAATGGTCTAGACAGAAAGTTTGATGCATTTTGACAAGAAAATGTTATGGATACTAAAAATGACAATAATCATGCAAGCTAATGTGTAAATGTGCTTGAAATGTGTTAGGCCAATGATTCCTACATGGATTAAGGATAACAAGATTCATGGATCTGACATAAAATGCATGAGCAAGAGCTATCAAAATAGTAAGGATGAAATGAGGCATTTGGCACATCAAAGAGGCATTAAGGCATCCAAATCTTAAACTACCACAACCAAGAACCACAGTAATGCATGATAATCCTAAGAGGGTCATGGATACATGGAGAGCTCACTAAAATGATG